>JASCZW010005278.1:0-299175 GCA_034211315.2 Aedes japonicus | reverse complement strand
AATTGAATGGGAGGAGTTGTGTTGTTTGTCAAGATTTGGATTAAGATTGGAGCCAAGCCAAGTACTGACCACACGAATGATGAGCTTCCATAACATCGAACAGCTTTGGTGAGCTTTAACTCCAAACGTCAAGATGGTGGAACTGTTAACTTATCGTTATAAGCGAATACCATTAGTTGATTTGGAGAACACTTTTCAAATGGCTCCTTTCTGATGGTGTTGAATCATGATAAGACGCTATAGGATTTCACTCAAAATAGAAGCTCGTACAGTACTTTTCTGACGTAAGATTCATCTTGCTTTTTCTATAAAGGATACATTCTGCTAATATGTGAATCATCATATCATATCATCTAACTTTGGAAATAACCATCTCTTGACGAGACCAAGAAAAAAAAGCGAGAAGAAATCTTCAATCGTCATGCAGATTGTTTGCTGCGCATGATTAAGCATAAAAGATAATTGTTTGATCATCATTTCTTGGTCACAAGAATATTTAGGCGCGGTCATTTCGCAACAATACCGGCTGGAGAACAGAAGTTATCGCTTAGTATCGGAAGTTTTTTTCTAAATAAGTGAAACGATGCTACTTCAATATACGCACCAAAGCAACTCAATAGGAAAAGTGATTGTTTTGTGAGGTGTAATACAACAGATTTGTAATTTTTTTTTTAGTTAATTTAAGTTTACGTAGTCTTTGGTCTGTGAGACCGACTTAGCGATATCTTCTCGAGATACGCAACTTGTTTAACATTACAAAAAATGTGGTTATTTACTGAAGCCATATTAAAGTTCTTACCTAAAACTAATACATATCATTCGTGTTGGACATTCCAGCGCTCAGGCGCTGTTTGCGTACGAGCTGGCACGTGAGAATCTACGTGTTGGGGTTTCTGTGACGATCATCACCGTATTTTGTCCGTGGAGCACGAATCGTGAGCTCGAGAGTCCGCTCAGGCCGTCTTTTGAGGTAGTTAAAGACATGTGTGCGAAGTTTCACCCGACGGTTTCAAATAAACCATCGTGGTTCACTATTTGTTACAGCTTTGTGGAAAGGTTGCTGAGAGCGCGAACCCGACATGTTGAGTCTGCTTAATCCCGGTCATGGCGGATGGGTACGCGAAGCCAGATTGTTTAAAGCGGGCTCCTATATTGAAGGAGACGGTCAATTCCGGACCCTCTCGATGAATTTAAAATCGGAGGCTTTCCGCCCAGCCGCCACTCCCTCAGCATCTGTAAATCCAGCCCGAGCTCACCGACCATCGCTGGATGTCATTTCAGGAGTGGCAGCGGTCAAGTTTCGACGCCACCATCGTCATCGTGATAGGAGATTCGATCTGCATCGCCGTCGCCATCTACGACCCCAGCGAGTGAGTCAGCAAATCATCGAGAGCTCGCCAAAAAAACCTACACAGATATGTGGAAACCTTTTTTCATGGCCATGATTGTTTCCCAGTAAATATTTCCCGTAACCTAATGTTCTGTCCAACCCGAATGAGTAGCGAACAACCGGAAATAAATTTATTAGATTTTGTTATGATTTAAAGTTTGATACTAAGTTGAAATATATTTGCGTTTTGGGCAGTTCCAATGGAATTGACTCTTCCCGAAATCCGTTTTTCGTTTTCCGTTCCAAGTTTTTTCAAACAGGATTCTCTTCTTCAGTTCATGTGTAGCTCATTCGGATTTTAAGAGTTTAAATTGATTTTTTTGATAGGTACAGAGGGATTTTTTGGCGCTTTTCTTACTCCAGTGGTTTTTAGATAGTATTTGAGCCCTAGAGCTAAAAGCCGTTCACCGAGTCTCTTGAGGGGACTATCTCAGAAAGGTTGGTCAAATTACAATCGACAGGTGGCCTCCTGTCTGCGGGAGTAGCGCTGAAGCAATCTTGTTTCAAATACCTCGTGAGGAATTCTTCGAACGGTTTACATGAATGCATGAAAAATTACTTTGCATCACTATTGAGAAATTATGAGTATTCGGTGTTGTTTACAGTTGCCATTGTTTGTTTTGTTGGCTATTAATCCGAGTTTTTTAAGTTTTCGCAATTTAAACCCTTTGTGAATCAAAGCACTCTTCAAAGGCACGACCCTAAGTCCCCGGATTCATTGCAAACAAAACAAACAATAATTCCGATACTGACCATGCATCAGAACCCTAGTCACAACCAATTCAAACTATAGAAAATCATATTCTGTTGATTATGTCTTATCCTTAATGTGATGTTGAACAATTAAATTTATGTATGTATTAAAATCAAATACAAAATAAAAATTCACATAAATGAAGACAAACCATGTTTTTTTTTTTTATTCCAAGCTCACCCATTCACAAGACATAAGATCCGATATATGTTCCTTTGACTACAAAAATAAACATTTTCTCTAGTTTGTCTATTAAGTTGGACTAGGGTTCTTCTGACGTAAACTGTTATTCCGTAACGAACAACGAAAAGGTGATCTAACAGCGTTACGGGTCATCCGTCTTTTACAATTGCCATCACTTCATTACTCTGTCCTGTTATCTGAGTAATGTGGCAAGTAATTTTCAGAATCAAGATGGTTCATTTCGCTTCCGCTTCCGTGTAGCTGTGGATGGTGCTTTTGACGTTCACATCCTTCTACCCCTGCATTACTGTCACCTGAAGTTACTGGTTTTGGTTTTTCTATAGACTGTTCCGAAAAATATTCTCAAACATAGCAAATAGCAATGTTTTTCTTTCCATCTTTACTTCAATTTGCTTGATTCTTTGTAAGGTAGATGAATTCTTTACTTTTCCTCTTAAAGCTACTCAAAAGCTTCTGCCCAGTGCTTTTTCCTACGATTTTCACCAGTTTTGGCCAATCTTTCTTACATTTTTCAACACTATCCGCTGGTTTCATGTGTTTTCTCAAAGCCCTTCGTCAGCGCCCAGAAAGTATCGATAGGGTGAGTCTCTAGACATTTTAAGGGATTCATCTCTTATGGTACAATAACGATATTGTTCCTGTATGTACTACTCTAGTGCATGTTTAGAGCTTAATGGCAGGAAGCAAGATCAAGTCCTTCGGAGAGGTATAAAACTGTGTTCCCGGCAGAGTTTTATAATCAAGCTTTGTGTAGGTTTCTTCGTCCTTGATAACACAGCCCAATTTATTGGTCAGCAGTTTGTCGTACAGCTTTTGAGCCCTCGGTTTCAAATCACAGATTCAGCCTGTTTGGTGCTTCGTTTTGGTTGCTTCTGCTTCCAAAGAGTCTGCGGGCCCAATCTCTCCTTGGCACGCATAACATTAGTCACCGAAATTAGTCGCTAGGAATTGTCCCCTACCTTTGTGAACACTGTTGTTGATACTCGACTGTGGATTAATTGTCCGAACATCAGTTCGTCTAGGAGACTTGCCAGTAGTCGAATGAATCGAGGAGCACGATACTTTAGAAGAAATATTCTATGTTCCAATTGCCAGTCTTGTTCCTAAAAGATTGCGAACAGCTTAAGAATTGTTCTGTTTTGGCGCTCCTTCTCTCCGTTAATTTAAGACCAATACGAAACAGTGCTGACGAGATTGATGCCATGGATGCCTTGATGCTTGATGAATACACAATATCCCTCCAATGTTCTCGATTCATGGCTGCTCCTCTCCAATCTCGAAGGCATCTTGTACTCCTAGATCTTGCTCCACCTGGTCTAATCATCTCGTTCAACAGATAAATTGACTGGATCTGTTGAGGATTTGTGCCCCGCATGTTGAACGACACATGTCTCATAACACCTTCAAGAGCAATGTTGAACAGCAGGCCAGAGATTCCATCACCTTGCCGAACTCCCTGCGGTATTCGTATGAACCCGATAACTCACGCGATGTTCTCATGCAACACTGAGTTCACCATAGCCTTGATTAGTCTGCTCAGCTTTTCTGGAAAGACATTCTTGTCCCATGATCTTCCATAACACTTTTTGCTTCATATGCGGATTGAAAGTCGATGAATAGATGATGCGCTGGGACTCTATATTCACGGGACTTTTGGAGGATCTGCCGCAAAATGAAGATTTTGTTCAGCATGATAACTTCCAACGAATCTATTGCTAGTGGCAACATTCGCTGAAAGATTATTTGGGATAGCACATTATAGACGGCAATAAGAACGGTGATGGCACGATTTTTTCATGGTCCAGTTTGATCATGGTCCAGTTTTCCATGGTCCAGTTTGATCAATCTTGATGGGCTACTAACCGCATCCTTCTACTCCTCTGGCAGCTGTTTCGGCATTCCAGACCCTGACTATCAGTCGATGTGGGCAATTGACCAGCTTGTCCGGGCCTATCTTGATAAGTTCTGATCCAATACTATCCTTTCGCGATCCCGATTTGCAATTTTCATGCTTGATGGCATCCTTAACTTCACCTATCGACGGGGTGGCATATCTCCGTCGTTTGCTGCCATCGTCTACGGCGCTTCCTTCACTGTCTTGGTCCTCTTCCCTTACTCCATTCAGAGGTTCATTGAAGTGCTGCTTCCATCCAACAATCGTTTGTCAGAATACTCCCATACTTATCCCGACCCGTTTGAGCTCGCGACACGAAGCCTCTACGAGATGTGTTGAGTTTCTGGTTCTGGTAGAACTTTCGCGTTTCCAATGTAGTGGTACAGCACCTCACACTCCTCCTCGTCCTGATGGCGCTTTTCTCCCGGAAGAGTTGGGTGTGCTTCCTCCGCTTTTGTCTGTCCCGTTCCACATTCTAACAGGTAGTTTGACGCAGCATAAGTTCTCACGCTGCGTTCTTCTCTTCGAACACCTCCTGAACCACTCGTTCTGTAGTCTTTGTTCCACGTAACCAGTCTTCACGAAAACACGAGCGGCTCGAAACTTCAGCTAGCTCTCACCGGTGCGCGTTTATCAATACGCGCTCTCCCTTCGTGTTTATGATTTTTGAGCACATCAAACATGAGAGCAACAGATGAACGCGACGTGTTTGCACTCAGATTTGAGCTCAAGTGCAAAACTTGAGTTTGAACATCAGGCGTAAAACTCGAGTTCAAGCGTAATTATTGGTTCCTCTGCTCGATCACCGACGGGTGGAGGCGAAGGCTGGTTGTGTTCTGACGTAGACTACGTCTTACGGCAAGGGTAGGAGTGTCAATTGAAAATCTAAAAACTAGCGACCATAACAAAATATCGTTACAAATTAAACGCTTATAACTTAATAAATGCTAAATGTTTACATCAATCGGTGAAAATTTTCCCGCGTATTAATTCAACAACCGACATTGTTGTCAACAATTTTATACTATTGAAAATAACGAAAAAAAAAGGTGATGCCTTATAATTATGTTTTGTAGGCTAAATTAAGACCGAGGCTAACAGGACCGAGAAGGTTTAAATTTAAATGCAGATCTCAAATGACGGATTCAATTTTGAGAAAGTTTGTTTGATTCAAATTTGTCTAACATTACCTCCATTGTTCTTACCAATTGGCAGTCAGCGGTGGCTAAAAATGTCTAATCTTCTCTTGGTTGCATACCTTGACCATTATGTACAGTTTACAAAATGGCTACCGTCACAAAAAAATTGTAACACACGGACGCTAATAACTCCATTTCTTGATTGATTTATTTTTGAGATTTTTGCGCTTATCAACTAGAGATTTTTACGACTGCCATTTTATTTACACAAATATTCAAACTGTTATAAATAAGGCGATGGATATATTTTGCGTACATATGCATCAATCTACGTAAGAAAGCATCTAAAGAATGTTGCGTTACGGCAAGTATCAAGAAATTTTCTCTCTCTCTCTCTCTCTCTCTCTCTCTCTCGCTCTCTCTCTCTCTCTCTCTCTTCTCTCTCTCTCTCTCTCTCTCTCTCCTCTGCTCTGCTGTGCCATCATACGGCCAGCCGTTGTAACTCAGTTTTGAGTCGTTTTTAGCTCACTTTCGTCATTATTGGTATCACTCAAATTTGAGTTCATGTCATTAGGATTGACAAGTTGACAAATTAAAAACATCCACTAAAATCAGATGGATGCTTTTTATTGATTTATTTTCCAATACCAGTTGCATTTACTCGATTTTTCAGTGACTCCACTTATGACCAAAGTGAGTCAAAATTCGACCTCAAAACTGAGCTCAACTGTCTGGTTGTACATATTCAATAAGTGCTAGGAAATTAACAACTATCTAATCAAGTGCTGTAAAAGTCATTTCAAGTCAGTTGGATTGATTTGTTGATAACTTGTTTAAGAAACTGGAATTCTTAAATGTGGTGTATGCCGAGATCAGCGTTTGATTCTTCCCTTTTTTACTAATAGTACACTGTCCTAATTGTAATTGTAATAACAGTGATTCACCATTGGAAATCATTTGACTATAACAGTGAATATTATGCTTTTCAAAGCATTATACTGGCTATCATATTCAAATGATATGCAATGGTGAATATCACTGAATATGCCAATATTCTGCTCTTTCATATAAAATACTAAAGCAATACATTGTGAGACAAATATATGAACATAAACAAGCACAACACAAATTCAACAACCATGGTAATTTGAAAATCAGCTAATTATCTTGAGTCCAAATTATTATATACAGGACTGGATCCTAATTATAAGAAGCCTGTCCAGATCAGCTCAATTATTCAGGTCAGATCCCAATGTAACATTGCCAAAACCATCCAGCTTTACTAAGTTTTATTAAAATTTATGCAAAGCCACTAAAAAATCAATTCGGTTTTATCACGGTACAAGAGGTGCCAATAGGTTTCATATTTTAGCCAGGCTTATGAGCACCTGTACAGCTTGTTAAAACAATCTTAAAATCTTATTTTCTGAAATTTCTTTACTCTATAAAAGTTTTATTATGAATTTATGAACTCATACAATGCTGTTTGAGAACTCATTCATATAATTTTAATATGGTCAGTTGAAAAAGCATTTTGCCACCAGCAAATGCATTAAACGGCAAGTTGGCATTGATGGAAGTTACCAAATGACCAAACAGTTTTATAGTAGTTAATGCGAAGATAACTTGGCTTTTCGACAAAACTGTGATTTTTTACAATCGCCATCTTGAAATATAAATTTATTATTTATTATTTAAATTTAAAATTTATTATTTATTTATATTATTTATTATTAATAATTGACAAGTGGAAAATTAAATGCACCAAATTTTAAATTAAATGGAAATTAACTATAGATCGAGGACTAGATCTCGACATTCTTTAGAATACCTTATTGATTTCCATCAATTTTTAAGAAATTTATGTTAAATTTATGTCATATTTGTTCTAGTTTGTTTTGTTGTTGTAAATTTGCATAATTTTTAAAGCGCATTAGTTTTCGATAAGAACCGATACAAAATTTCTCCATATATTTAAATGCGCATATGATTTGGAGCATTGGAAAAACACTGGAAATACACTGTGGAAAAACTCAATTAGTTTTGGATATTTTGCTATCAAATAATTTTTTCCTAACACTAGGACCTTTCTCCTAGATATTACTCACTGATAAAAGAATCAGAAAAGCAGAGAATTGAGTAAAACAGAACAACAAAAATCAACCACGATACCACAGTGAAGTTTGACAGTTTCAAAATCTCTATGGTCGATGGTGTTTCTGCTCAACCATTTGCATTACAACTTCTTGTCTCATATAGTGGGCCACTTTGTACAGATTACGGTTTTAAATAAGCGATAAGAAAATGGTGTTGGTGAGACAAAATAGTTTTGGATATGTAGTTTTATCAACACAGCCGGGAGGAGTGCTATACTGCTGCAAGAAAACAAAACTTGTTACTTTAGATAGGACCCTATCTCATCTACCAGCTAAATTTCATTCGTTTTCTTCTGTCTATTGATCGAACTATGAGAGCGGCTCATAATCGATGACAAGATATGCAAAGTGATCATATTTTCCATAAACAGTTAATTCTAATATTGAAAAGTATCAATTGGTGAGACCATTCCAAATAAACAATATGATTTTTTGCACATTTTGATCAATAGCTTCTTCCTCTTCTTTCGATTTTTTAAAATTTTCCTCTCTCCTCCTGGTCTGTTTTATCGAATTGACCACAATGAAAATAAACAGAAACGAATGATTTCACTGTCGAGGAAGGGAGCCTGTTAGTCTAAGGAAAGCGTCACAGTGAAATATGGATTGCTGACAACAGTCAAAAAAAAAAATAGATTGCATGATCAGTAGTGAAATAGGTAGAGATGAAAGAAATTTTACAGGATGATTTATATTTTATAAGGAAGCTTTGTATTATTACTACTATCAACAAATCAGAGGAAATGAAAGCTAAAGAACTTCAAACAAATAAACAGACAAGCTGGTAGGAATGTTTGTATGTTACACGAATGAGTGAATGTGAGCAAAAGTTAATTCACTCCATCCAAGGCTGCTCCATTCTTCCAAAGAAACCCCTCCCCTCAAAATCTAGGTCAAGTCAACTCTGTTTTCAAAGTAGATTCCAAGAGATCCGGTGGGATCATCCCGAACGGAGCGCACCGAGTTCTGAAAATACGACGAATGTCGGATGGATGTAATCGATCATCTTTCCTGCCGCCAGCTTGTCACAGCCTTTGTCCCGACGGAAGGAGAGAGAGGATGGTAGCAGTGTTTACTTCAAGTAGCATCAGTCCACATTGTACAACCGTATCAGCCTGCTGGTTTAATTCAATGTAAAGATCAAATAACACAGAGCACCTTCATGAATTCACTCATGCCACACACCCACAACATACATCAAATTAAAGGCGCTAAAGTGAAATTTAATTGAAATGTCGAACAAACTCCACTCCATCTCGAATTGATCCTTGCTGACGACGGTGAAGTCGGTGCAGTCGGGCGAGGAGGTGAGACTGTGACTCGTGATGTTTTTCGCCCTCTGTTGACTTTTTCAATAAATAACGTGATGCTCTATTGCTCGTTCACACACGGCAGGGACCTCAACAACGGGTCGTTTTTTTTGTGTTTCGAGGAGAAAGAGAGTAAAAATGTCCTCGTTGTCAATAATGGGATGTATGAAGTCTTAATTGAAAACACAAATTAATGTGAGTTTTTGCTCGCGGCGGTTGTGTTATTTTTTTTCTGCTGAGCTGAAGAGCGCATGAAACAAATTGTCTCAACGGTTATGGAGCAAATTTCACACCGAAAAGGGAAATTAATTGCTGTTAATTTGATCCACTGGGAATGTCGGGTTATCAGAATAATTGGGTGTGTGAAATGCGGATGCGATTGTTTGGGAGAAAATCTGAAGGCGCAAATATTCATGCGACGTTCCGGTATAATGAAGTGAAGTATTTGTTACTCGTATGCACGTCACGTTCGGTATATCGAGCGGTTTTTCACAAAGCGAACTTATTGCTTTTTTGCAATTAATTTCTAAACTTAACTCGCCAAACTTTGTGTGGATTTTCGCCGGCTTGGTTACGGGTAATTTACGTTCTCCATAAAATTGCTTGCCGAATCGCTTCGAGCTACGTCTCGCGAGAGTTAGCTTTTTCTTACAATGTTGCAATTCCAGCCGGGTCGACACTAACTTGTGGAGTCGGCTTCGGAAATTAATTACAAAGTTTATCGAACATTATCCCTACGATGTGGATCACCGTTGAACTTTGGCTATGTTGGCAAATTAAATTCAGAGGTAAATTTGAGAATTTTCCGACTGGTTTTTCATCCTGTCTGCATGGCATCCACGTTTCGATGTTTTAAGTTTCAAACCAATCCTAACGATTGACATCCTAACGAGTCCTCGACTTCGGATTGGAAGTTGTGTTTCCGGTAGATTTCATTTTCCCCCCCACTCGCGGTTGGTCTGTGACAAGCATTTTCACTTTCGCTCCGGAAAGGCTAACAAAGCGAAGGTATGTGTATCTTGAGGGTATCAGGAATGTGTGACACGACAGGACAAGCTAACGAAGCTTATTTTGGTTGAATTTAAATTGGCTCCCGTGTTGCGGAGTGCACCTGGAGCGATTGAATGGTAGGGCTTTCGATGGGAAGCTGAGCGAACATCGCGGTGAGTGCCACTTCCGATGGGTGACTGATGACGATGCAAATTGGCCACTTTATCACTGCAGGAAATCGGTGACCTACTCATGTGAGGTGACGGTTGTTATTTTTTGAAGAGGAGGCATTTCAGTTCATGATTTACTGAAGTTAAAAAAAGTCTTGTCGTATGTGTACTAAGACTGTTAGATAATAGAAATCATTATTTCGAATCATCCTTAGTCCACAAAATGCATGTAGGACCATTAGGCCAACCCTAGTAGCACATATGTTGCCATTAAGTTGAGAAATCATAAATGTGCCTTTGCAAGTCATAATCAAGTTGCTGCAACTATTTATGATCGTGGTGTGCTACTTGAGAAAGAGGTCAAAATCCATTAGGCCATTAGGTCAAAATCCAGTGGGCCGAGGGTTGTGATTAGTAAGTGTTATTTAGTATTCCTCTCAAGTAATTTCAAGATTCTTTTATTGGAGATGCCTTTTTTCCAATTTGTAATCTTGTGAAATGTTGACAGTTGAAATTTATTATTTAAAAAAATCAGATTTGAAGCAATGCAATAATGTACGTCAATCCATCCAGCAGGGCACTTTTCGCCAAATTTAAAAATAGCATGTTTTTTGTGGTGTACCAACAGCGTACCATAGCGTACCTCCGAGGATTTTGAACCTCAAATTCCTTGTTTTTAGGTGCCCTGCTGAATAGACGGTCGGTTTTGCGAAATTCTTCGTAAAACGATATAAAAATAGGCACCAAAGTGATGTACAGATAGTTTACGTTCCAAATCTGATGTTTGATTTAAACGTACTTCAAAAAATTTTATACTAACCTATATAAAACTTTTTCAAATATATTATATGTGAAATCTGATCTCGGATTCAGATTTCTCAGAAAATTCTAGCCCAAAATGGCCTATAAAACATACTACTTAAGAACATTCTACGCTGCTTTATAGTCAAAAATGTATTTTAAATAATACGTTTAAAGAAACACCCTTGAATGGTTACTTCACGCTAAGCATTGTGTATATTCCTGAATATAGATTTTAAGCAAGCATGATAAGGATCACTTTTAAGCATGTTTTTATCAAAAAGAGACAATCTGTACAGGTAAAGGAAAAACAAAGGTTATTGGGAAGACATGGTTCATTTTCTATGATAATTTTTTTCTGATTGTTTTCATAAATACGTAGTGACGGAGAATCCATAAATAATTTGTATGGGTATAGATTGAACGTATCTCAAGGTAAATGTACTTTATTTAGAAGACATGGAGGATTTTCTAAGGAGGACTTATTTGTTCTGATTATTTTCATAAATACGTAGGTGCGTGAGAATTTATGAAAATAATTAGAAAAAAATAAAACCTCCTAAGAAAATCCCCCGCGTCTTCTACATAAAGTACATTTGCCTTGAGGTACGTTCAATCTTTACCCATACAAATTGTTTATGGATCTTTTAAGAATAGTTTGAGAAGATAAAATCCTCAGCAGGGCACAAAATTCTCACGTACCTACGTTTTAATGAAAATACACTAAGGTTTTTTTTTGCACGGGGAATACGTTCCACTTTTAGTATGGAACAGTGTAAAATAAGACTAAATAGAGTTGATAAATTCACATGCTTATACATTTTATATTGATTCAATTTTGTTTGTATGCGTTACCTTTCCATGCAATGGTCAAAATACATTTTTTTTTTAATTTTGAGTATTTACACCAAAAATTGTGATTTTTTTTAAAAACTGTCATATGATTACTTTTCGCCCAAAACGTAAAACGTGATTCGAATTAGGTCGATAAGTTGTTCCGCTCTGGCCGAAAACAACCCGTGTAAAAAAAACCGTGCAAAAAAAAAACTTTAGTGTAATCAGAAAAAATAAGTCCTCCTTAGAAAATCCCTCATGTCTTCTAAATAAAGTACATTTACCTTGAGGTACGTTCAATCTTTACCCATACAAATTGTTTATGGATCTTTCAATAATAGATTGAGAAGATAAAATCCTCAGCAGGACACAATCTTCCCACGTACCTACGTATTTATGAAAATTATCAGAAAAAAAATTATCTTAGAAAATGAACCATGTCTTCCCATTAATCTTTGTTTATCCTTAACCTGTGCAGATTGTCTCTTTTTGATAAAAACATACTTTAAAATGATCCTTATCATGCGTGCTTGTTATCTATATTCAGGGGTATACACAATGCTTAGCGTGAAGTAACCGTTCAAGGGTGTTTCCTTAAATGTATTATTTAAAATACATATTTGACTACAAAGCAGCGTAGAATGTTCTTAAGTAGTATGTTTTAAAGGTCATTTTGGGCTAGAATTTTCTGAGAAATCTGAATCTGAGGTAAGATTTTACATATAATATATTTGAAAAAGTTTTATACAAGTATGAAATTGTTTGAAGTACGTTTAAATGTACATCACTTTGACGTTATTTTTATATCGTTTTATGCAGAATTTCGTAAAATCGACCGTCTGTTTAGCAGGGCACCTAAAGGGTGATACGGTCAAAATTTGGTCAAGGAAAACGCGTGTAAATCGGTGAAATCGTTTATTTAAAAATCAAATTAAATTTCTTTTTCAAGTTCAATTAGTATAAAATTCAGGAAAAATATTCAGTTAGGCTTCCGCTTTTCCAAATCCGAATTGCCGGGCCTTACGCTTGACTCCTGCCATCAGATTTTGTACAGCCACCTTGTCCACCTTCTTCGCCGCAGAAAGCCAGTTTGCCTTGAACTGCTGCTCGTCCTTAGCAGTTTTTTTGGTCTTCTTTAGGTTCCGCTTGACAATAGCCCAGTATTTCTCAATTGGGCGGAGCTCTGGCGTGTTGGGAGGGTTCTTGTCCTTGGGAACCACCTGCACGTTGTTGGCGGCGTACCACTCCATGGCCTTTTTACCGTAATGGCAAGATGCCAAATCCGGCCTAAACAGTACGGAACAACCGTGTTTCTTCAGGAAAGGCAGCAGACGTTTATTCAAACACTCTTTCACGTAAATTTCTTGGTTGACAGTCCCGGAAGCTATGAAAATGCTGCTTTTCAAGTCACAGGTACAGATGGCTTGCCAAACCAGATATTTCTTTGCGAACTTTGACAGTTTCGTGTGCTTGAAAATATCTGCTACCTTTCCCCTTCCTTTTGCCGTATAAAACTCCTGTCCCGGAAGCTGCTTGTAGTCGGCTTTGACGTAGGTTTCGTCGTCCATTACCACGCAGTCAAACTTCGTCAGCATCGTCGTGTACAGCCTCCGGGATCGCGCTTTGGCCGTCGTATTTTGTTTATCATCGCGATTTGGAGTCACTACCTTCTTGTAAGTCGATAGTCCGGCTCGTTTTTTGGCTCGATGCACGGTTGTAGACGATACAACCAGCTTATTTGCGGCATCTCGGAGAGATAGGTTAGGGTTTCGCTTGAAACTACCGGCAACTCTCTTTGTCGTCTCAGCGGCTTCCGGTTTTCGATTTCCCCCCGATCCAGACTTCCTGGCTGTCGACAAACGTTCCCCAAACACTTTAATTACATTTGTAACGGTTGATTTGGCAACTTTTAGCGATTTTGCCAACTTTGCGTGCGAGTAGCTCGGATTTTCGCGATCCGCGAGCAAAATTTTGATTCGCTGCTCTTCTTGCTTGGACGGCATTTTGACAACTGAAGAGTGAATTCCAAAATCAAAATAGGAGCAACATTCTACACACACACACCTTCAAAATGAGGGGTGTTCAGGTTTTTTAAATGCAAAATTGAAAGAAATACGTCAAGTTGATATTGACCAAATTTTGACCGTATCGCCCTTTAAAACCAAGGAATTTGACAGGAAGGTTCAAAATCTTTGGAGGTACGTTATGGTACGCTGTTGGTAGATCACAATAAAACATGCTATTTTTAAATTTTGTGAAAAGTGTCTTGCTGGATGAATTGACTGCAATAATGTGGACATTTTCCTTCATTCAATCATAAGCAGTTCTTGGCAATTTAAAAATCCATAATATGATAATTTAACTTGATATCTTTGGCTTATGAAACAATCGAACTTCCAGTGAAACTTTTTCTTTCTGTGAATCATAGCAGTTTAAAAAACTCACATTGCTAACATGCTTATTTGAAGATTAAACTTAGGTTTTTAAGAAATCTTTGAAAAACAAAAACTACAAGGTACAACCCCATTAGGTTGTTCGAACTGATGACGTGGGACTACGCAACTAAATGTAAGCCTTTCAGATTGTTCAATGCAATATTCTTTGAATTAACCCTTACATGCCTAACATTTTTCTAGCGTTATTGTACAAACAATTTGGTGCGTTCTGATTAAATCGGTTCAAATAAAATAAAATTCAATTAAATTAAATAACTTAGAAATTATTGATTTTTGAATGTGTTCAGTCGTCCAAATTGTCCTAGAGTTAAGAACTTAAGATTTATAGTAGTAACAGTAGCTTTATCCACTTTATAATGTTATGATATAGGAGGTGACCCCGGCGAAGTGGTTAACATCCATTGCTTTCAGGCCAAAGTGTCGAGTTCGAATCTCACCGCCGGACAAGTTACGAGAATGCCCAAAAGGTATTTGAGTGACTACGACAGGAGATGAACCAGCTCAGGGCTGAAAATCTCGATAAAAAAGGAGAAAAAAAAATGCAATGATATATATTCAAACATATTCAATGAACGACCTACAGATATTATGAGATAGTCTTGGGATATTCATGCCAACCAAACTAACTTAACTTTGTGCAGCCCATAAAGCTACTATTACAAATGTAGACCTTATGTTTTGAACGACATAACACTATCAAGATTATCCTATGATGTCGTTTCAGAATCTTTATTGAATATGTTTGAATAGTTATCGTAGTTTCGTATAGCCCGAGAGGCTACGGTTACTACTGTATATCATAAGTTCTGAACTCAAGTTGGCTGTTGTGAACTTGACGTTCCAGAAGATTCATTGAATGTATTTGAATGCATATCGTCACCGTTAATAGGTTGTAAAGCTACTGCTACGACTGTAGATCCTAACTTCTGAACTCAAGGGCAGTTTCGGTGACCTGGAAGATCTCAATTCCAACATCCCTTTCATTATGTCTGTTTACCTTCCAGAAGACTCACTGATTTTGGTCAAATACATATTGTTACTATGTTTAGTACAAAAAACTACAGTTACAGCTGTAGATTTTAAGTTTTTATTTCCAGGATAACTTGAGTAATCTAGAAGGCTATCTCAAAGTGTCTGTTGGTCTTCCAAGACATTGAATGAATATGTTTCAATACAGCGTAGCTTGCATAGCCCAGAAAGCATTTGCTGCAATAAGGCCTACATTATGATCTTATCTTAAATATTGTTTGGATGACCCAGAACATGTCATATTACTTTATAATATTTGTTGAACTCTAAGAATATAAATTGAATATGTTTGAATATTTATTGTTACTAAGTATTTTTTTTTTAAAAGACGCACTCCGTTAGCGATCAGAACTAGTGTAATTGCACAGAGAACCACATAGATAGAGCTTGGGAGTAGTTTTACATCTTCAATGTACAAGTTTCACTAGTTCATTCTATTTATAGATCAGTAGCGGTGCCGGCCACGTCCTCACGGTCTTTGGGGTGGGAGGAAGGATGATTAGTTTGACAATCGTTTGTTAGAGACCATGTTTACCTCTGCGTCTCCACAATTGTCAAGGGAAGGATAGTTTTGTGTTAGGTGTGTTAGGCAGGTTATTTTTAGATCATGGATTCACTGTGGTAAGTGATGCGATCAATGGAAGCGCAGAAGACTGCTTTTTATTTAAACCTTGTGGTGATAGAAAGAGGCAAGTGACAAATAGCAAGGACGGGGACGGGCCTGGGATTGAACTCCCGACCATCTGCTCAGTAAGCAGAACGGGTTACCACTGAGTTACCCAGCCACGTCATTTTAATTTAGTATTGCCTAAAATTTGCTGTTACAACTGTTAATCAGAGGTTCTGAACACGTGGACAGTTTGAATGACCTAGATGATCAAAAAGTTATAAAATATCGACGGTTGACCTTCCAAAAGATTCATTGAATATGTTTGAATACATGTAGCAACCCTAGATCTTATGTTTCGATCTTGCGAACAGTTTGGATGACCTAGAATATCCCAATATTGTCACATTATGTATAGACCTTCTACACTCTTCAATGAGTGTTGTGAAATACAAATTGTTCCTTTACATACTCCAAAAACTTACTGTTGCAACTGTAAATTTTATATTATGAATTCAAAGACAGATTAAATGACCCCGATCATTCCAGTTTTTCTCGTAATGTTTGCTTACGTTCTAAAATATCCACTGACTATGATTGAAAACGTAGCGTTTTTTTTATAGCCCAAAAGGCTATAGCTACTACTGTAGATTTTAAGTTTTGAAATGAAGGACAGTTTTAATGACCTTAAACATCACAAGGTTACCAAATAATGACTGTTGAACTTCCAAAAGGTTCATTCAATATGTTCGAATACATTACATATTATTGTATAGCCCTTAAAGCTCCTGTAACAAGTGTAGATCTGAAGTTCTGAACCCAAGAGCATTTTAGATAACATAGAAAAAAAAATAAAAATGCGTAAACATGTGTACCATAGAGAAGGTCGATTAATTCCGTCACGCAGTTAGGGTTTGTGAAAACGTGACATTCCATACAAAAAAAAGTGAAGGTCCAGACAAAAAACGTGACAAGGGGGGAAGGGGTATTAAAAGTCACGTTTTGCGTGACATAATTAAAGGACGTTCCCATATTCCAAAACAACGCTTTATACTATTAATATTTTCTTCCTGAACTTCTTCATATGCAGTATGTTCAAGGTCGTCATTTAGGCCTTAAACATAATTTTTTTTTTATTTTCCTGATAGAGAAATTGGTGTTAAACAGATATGCCGGGGACAGCGTACACTTTCGTTCAGTCTGTGATGTTGTACAGTCAGTTTCTGTCTGGGGTCATGTGTGACCCCTTAGGTCTGAAAAGGTGAATATACTCTATAAGGCTAGGTTTAACATTTATTAGTTTTTCAAAAGTTTGTGGCCCGAAATCTACATTGCTCTTTGTTGATGTTGATGCGTAGAAATATTTTCGATCGATTGCTGCAAAATTTTTGAAATTTGTTTGGGAAATTACTGAGATATTAACGCTCAAAATTTGACCACTTTTAGTGACGGTCGTAATGCGATTTTTTTTTTTCAATTGTACCCCGGTATAGAAAACAAAGACGTAGTCCTACGTCAAAATCAATGAATTGTCTGATATGAGAGTGTTTTTCCATTTTGTAATCATGAGCAGTTCTTTTTTACCTGAAAGCTTTAAATCCTCTAACATGCCGTACTTCCCGCTATACTCCTACTAGTCTGTACGTAAAGGCTAGATATGAACTCAAACTTGAAAAATATTTTAACTTATCGGGGTGTAGTTTCCAAATTGAAGGAATAGCACTTTATGTCTCCAGTGTTCGAACAGTTCGTAAACGTTAACTACTTCTCGTCGTCCGTAACGATGGTAATGTCCGGTTTAAAGTACGGCGCAGCTTTCGGCACTTCTTCGGGATTTCGTGCAGCTGCTTCTCCGTGTACTTTGGGCTGGATGCTCGCTTGTAACATTTCACGTACTCCGCCTTCACTTTTCTTACCACTGTGCTCTACGACATGTCAAACTTCCTAGCCAGCTTCCTGGTGTTGGAACCTAGCTGGTTCTTGGCAGCTTTCAAGTTCGTTAACTTGGCGGCACTTATTCCACTCCATCGGCCTAATTTTTCGTTGTTGACCATCGGCTCTCCAGCGTAGAATCAAGCGATCATGTTATAAATCGTGGATTTTTTGTGGCCTTCCATCAACTAGTGTCTCGCCACCACTGATTCCAGATACTGTCCAAGCATCTAAAAGCCAGACTTACGGAGAAAACTTTGTCCCCCGACCTTCATCATAAACATACGAAAACAAACTGAGCACGAACAACGTCCAAAAACAGTTGTTTATCTCTCTCTACCGCGTGTGGCGGGAAATGTGACATGAATTTAGTCCCGCTACCTATGACTCACCTGTTAACGAACTTTGACTGCTCTCCGTTCGTGCCTAGTCCTGAAATTAAAATTTCACTGAATCACTAAACGTGGTCACCCCAGGACGGATCAGCTCTACTAGGTTCATGTTTATATTAAATATTTCAACAGGAACCACCGATTATTTAATAGGAATTGAAAGGGTGGAACGGTAAAAAAATAGTTATTTATGATTAAGTGAACACTAATTAATTAAAAGAAGTTATGATGAAACCTAATTTTGTTTTGAAATTGCATGTCTTAAAAATACATTAACATTGTTCAATTACAATGAGGATTTTCCAAATGTGCACTATACATACCTAATTGCGTGAATTCGAGTACAAGCACACGACACTGAAGGAGTCTGCATATTGTAAACTTAATACGCGGATCTGTCAAGATAAGCAGTAAAGGTAGTAGGAATTAAATGGAAATTACAAATCTTTCTTCTCATTTTATAGTTTCATGAATTTATGTTAAGACCTTGCATCAGGCTGTGTAACGCTGTTTTCAGCTTATTTGATGCTGAATACTAATTTGCCATGCATTGTTTTTTATTCACAACAGTTTGTTTTCGGTTATCAAGAGGTGCCACGCAACGATTACCCAATAATTTTGAAATTGTTTCAGGTTATTGACGGTTGGGCTATTCTAGAGTATTTTTCCGTAGTAACAGGAAGCAAATAATGTACCGAATGACTCTATCGAAAACAAGCTGAAAACACTTTTTTTTCGCAGCATGAAGTGAAACAACAACACAAAGTTAAAAACCATTGCATCATTTGATTCATGTTTTGCTCTCTTGATTTAAACAAAAAAAAAATGATTGAAAGCAACCTTATTTCCAGAATTTTTTCACGAATAAACATCGCTCTGTTCCAAAGAATGAGCTTGACTACCTTCATATCCAATTTTGGGTCAGCTGGCCCTACTCTGCATACTCCTCTAGGCAGCTCATCGAACAAGTAGTGTTCCCCGAACATGTTGATGATAGATTTTACGTTGTCGTGATGAATTCCGAAACCAACCCACATGTCCACCAACCAATCCACAATTTTAACACTCTTTTCGATTTGCAGCATCTCGAAAACGATCACTGTTTACGAAAAGTTCAGGAGCAGATCATGCTGTTGACAGATGAAGACGTTGAATGTAGGTAGTCTCAGACTGACATTTTTTCGCGTGTATGCGTGAGCGCATCATAAGCGTTGCCAGTTTGTTTTCGATAAAATCCTTCAAATGACACGCTCCTTCGCACAAATAACTTTGGTGGGAAGTAGCTGATTGAATCTTTCGGTTCGATTCTTAGCGCCGTTCTATGAAGTTGATTTACCAAATTTTGAAGACGTCTGCATTGGTTTTCTCAAACTCTAATATTGCGGTTGAATGATATTGCGATTAAATAATGGAAGCAATGGGTATAGGAGCAAGTCTCCCTTGGTTGGTTCAAAACAGATGAGCTTGGAAACGTTATCAGAAGTTACGGGATGTTTCTGCAGACTTCATTTATTGTAGTTTTGGGTGGATTAGAAAAGATAGCTCTTCAGTACGTTCAACTTGCTTAATACGTTGCGGCACACCCCAAGTGTGACGCGAGCACATACATCCAAACAGTGTTGATGTGCATACCTGCGGCAAAACTTTGTTCTCAACGGCCTGAAGTTGACTGCAGTGATCTGTTGATTAATAGCTGTCAATGTTGATAAAGAGAAGTAGCAGTTAATTTTATCGAGTATGTTCAGCGTTTTCCTTATGAATTACAAATTGAAATGAAATATTTCGTTGACTTATGTTCTTCAAATTTTTGTTTATTGTGCCCATAAATAAGTTGAAACGATATATTGTACATCTATACGGGCATCGATAGTAGAATAACCCTCAGTGAACTACAGAAACGTACAAACAAAAATCTAATCGCGGTGTACGACCGCCGAACGTACTTGTCCATCTGACGAGGTCTTGACTGAGAGCACCCGTCCTTTCGGCCAACAGTTCCGAGCCAACTGAGGATCCACCACAACGACGATGTCGCCGACCGCAATTGGCCTCACAGGGTAGAACCATTTGGTACGCCGAGTTATTGTGGGCAGATACTCTGCCACCCATCGCCGCCAAAACCAATTCGCTAAAGCGTCTGACCCTTTCCATGACTGTTGAAGTGCCAACGGACAATCGGTATACGGGACTAGTGGTTTGGACCTGCTCGAAGATCCCAACAGAAAGTGGTTGGGAGTCAACGCTGGTGATGAGACAGCATCCACAGGTACGTGTCAGTGGGCGACTATTCACGATATTTTCCGCCCGGATTAGGTAGCTCCTAGCACTTCCTCTGTAGGCACTCTTTGGGGTTTAACGGCTGCTAGAATCTTCTTCACCGACTGGATGAGACGTTCCCAGCAGCCACCCATGTGGGGTGACGCCGGAGAGTTGAAATGCCACGATGTTGTCGGAGTGGTGAATTCGGTTATCAGCTTGTTCTGGTCTAGCCCCGCCAATGCAGCCTTCAGCTCCTTTTCTGCGCCAACAAATTCGTCCTCTATCGCTTCTAATTTCCACGGGAGTCCCACGACGTGCAAAGCAGTTCCTGAGAGCCATGATGCACGAACTGGTGCTTAGTGAGGCGGCAAGCTCGAGGTGTATGGCCCGAGCTGTTAGGCATGTGACTCATCAATCCCCAGCGTTTCTCATGACGGCGACCGACAAGAACGAGAAATGAACCGAAGAAATCCACACCCACGTATGAGAACGGGCGTACGAAAGCTGCAACTCGCGCCTTCGGAAGTGGTCCCATCGCCGGTGGTTCAGATCTCGCAGTGGTGATCAAACACGACTGACATTCACGACGCACTTGGCCACAAACTCTACGCACTCGAGAAATGCAGAACTGTTTACGGACTTCGTTTACACAGGTTTCGTGGCATTGGTGGTGGTAACGCCGATGAACACTGGCGACGATGAGACGTGTAGTTGGATGGTCTCGCGGGAGCACGATAGGGTATCTATCGCTCTCGTCCACAAAGTCACATTCGCCTAGACGACTGTGGATTCGCATCACGCCACGATCGTCGATAAATGGGTTCAATTTGTATAAGCGGTTCTTCTTATTCAGACGGCGGCTGCCTGTTGATATTGCTGCTAACCTTTCGCCGTAGGCGTCTTCTTGGGCTCGCAAAACTGAAACGCCTCTGCTGTTGAAAGTTCATCTCTTGTAAGCGAACCGAGTACCGCTGGCTGCTCATTCTGCTTTCGCTGGTGTTTTCCACGAAACGCTTAACGAATGCTGTCACACGGCAGCAAGCGTTGCCAAGAAGAATAGTTTTCCGACAGAAGAACAGATCGGGTTCGTTTTCGGTGTGATGCAGCAGATTAGCTCGAATCTCGTTAGCGGGTTCCTCACCCTCCAAGGTCGACATCTGGCCACTCGCTTTTCGGCTTCCATAGGAACGGAGGCCCAACGAACCAACGACTTGTTGACTTGAGGTCCGGTTTGAACTTCCACTTAGTTCCATCATCAGCGACGTTGTGTTTAGTGCTCAGCCATCTCCACTCGGTGATGTCCGTCGTCTCGAGTATTTCGCCAACGCGAAAGCCCACGAACTGGGAATAACGGCGGTGATCAGATTGCAGCCAGCACATGACGTCCCGCGCATCCGTCCAAAAGTAGCGGCGGTTGATGTTGATGGAGTGCCCTTCTACAATGCTACGAGATAAACGCGTGCCGACAACCGCTGCTTGTAACTCCAAGCGAGGTATGGAAACGAACTTAATAGGTGCCACTCTCGTCTTGCTTCCAACAAGAGTACACTCGATGTGATCATCTATTTCGAAGCGTAAAAATGACACGGCAGCGAAACCACTTTCGCTGGCATCCACAAACGTATGGAGCTCCACGATAGCTTCGTCGATCCTTGCTTCGTGGCGAAAATAACACTGAGGTATTCGGACGGATTCCAGCTCAGGCAGTATGCGCAACCAGGTCAGCCATTTCTCCAGATGTTTATGACCGATGGCCTCATCCCATCCAGTTTGAGCCCGCCAGATCTCCCTGAAGTAGTACTTTAAGGTACATCAAGTAGTGTGCAATGAGCCCTAAAGGATCATAAATCGCCATTAGCGTGCGTAGTACGTCCCGTTTGGTAGGGTGTTTGGCGCCGGACAGTAGGTCTCTGTTACGATCCGTACAGAGTTTGTAGCGGAAGACGTCGGTCGTGGTACTCACCACATACCGAGAACCTTTTCCATAGCAAGCTCTGCATTCATCTCCATGGACTTCTCGGACTTCGGATTTTCTCCGAGTGGCCTCGAGTACAACTGATGAATTCGACACCCAGTTCCTCATGTGGAAACCTCCTTGCCGATGAATGTAACGCACATCGTTTGCCAACTTGATCGCCTCTTCCACTGTGTCAACGCTTAGTCAACATATCGTCGACATAATGGCGACGGCAGATAGTATCGACAGCAGCGGGATATCTATTCTCAAATCGAGATGCATTCTTATTAAGGACGTACAGCGTTGTGCTGGGCGAACAGGTAGCACCAAACGTTACTACTTGCATCACGAAGTCGCTTGGTTCCGTCGTGTCTTCGCTGGCACACCACAGGATTCGCTGACTGTGTTCGTCTTCGGGTCGCATTCGCATCTGATGAAACATCTCTGCGACGTCTCCTCCCAGGCCAATTCGTCGCTCTCTGAACTTGTACAGGACTGGTGGCAGAGCGTTTAGCTGATCCGGTCCTTTAAGAGTACGGAATTGAGGGAGACATTTCCGAAAGTTGCAGCTGCGTCGAAAACAATTCTGACTTTCCCAGGTTTGTTTGGGTTGAATACCGGGAAAATCGGTAAATACCAGGTGCGGCTCCCAGTTTCTCGACACTCATCTGATGTCAGCTTACGGATATAACCCTTGCTCTCATAGTCGGCCATTTTCGCTCTTAAAGTTGCGAAGCTAGTTGAGGTTCTCGTTCCATCCGCTTCGTTAAACAGTGGTGACGTCTCAACGCCATGGATCGGTTGTTGGGCAGACGCACATCGTCAAACTTCCACAGCAGACCAACTTGGTATCGCCCATTCTGAAAAGTGGTGATATCGCGTAGTATTGCTAGTGCGCGGTCATCGTCCTTGGATATCAGGTGGTTTTGCGGGGCGGTGATTCCCAAACTGTCGAGCGCGAAATAGTTTTTAACCGCTTCATGTAGGATTTCGTCTGGCCCATGGGAATGAGAGCAGATATGGAAGCTGAGAGAAGTGGTGCTGTCAGTTGATCTCGGCCGATGGGTAGGTACCGTAAACAGTCCAACCAAGACGGGTTTTAATCGCCACCGGTTCGTCTGAGTTCCTTCACGGCTGTCTGAGAGCATGCATGACCCTTGCGTTGCTAACACCGATCATTATTTTTGGCTGAACGTTGCTGTAGGACTCAAGCGGCAGTGATTTGAGATGCGCATACTTGGCGCACAGATTACCAACCGGTAGAGATTGAGAAGGAAGCTTTAACTCTTTCACCGTGTACACCTCCTTTAGGTTGTGCAGACTGCTTCCGCTATGTGTGCCAGAGATACTGAGCGAGACTCTCTTGGCATCCTTTTCGTACCGGCAGGTATCCGCAGTCCACCGCAGACACAAGGGGTACTTCTCACCATTCAGGTTTAAGTCTTTCGCCAAACTGTCCTCCATCAGTGTTAGGGATGATCCACTGTCTCAGAAACGCGTGCGTGCGTAGCTCGATCCCGTTGTTGTAGAGTACTACCGGAACATACTGGAATAGAACGGCTGTATCTCCTCCTCGATGTGTATTGCACGACTCGACATCTGATGACCTCTCGACGACGGCTTGTTGTGGAACACTACTGTGGTTGCTGGAACCAGAGGCTGCTTCTGGTTTGTCCTTCGCGTCGTTGTGCAATAGGCGATGGTGTTTATATTGGCATCCGTTTCTCCCGCATGGCTTTGCAGACTTGCACGGACCACGATGATTACCCAAACAGCTGCGGCATAGTTTGTGCTCACGGAGTGTGTCCCAACGAGCGGAGAGACCGAAAGAAATGAACCGTTTGCACTTCTCCACTGCTACGCAGCGTCCCTGGCAGGCAAGGCAACCGTTGTTGTTTGCTTCAAACGGCTTCGCTTTCGGAATTGCTTCAGCGTGCGCGTTCAAGAACCCATCATCCTTCCGACTTCGGCGAGATTTGCTGTCTACGGTGGTAGAAACTTGTGGCATGGTCACTGCTTTCGCTGCCTCTGCTAGCTTATACAACCAATCGCTGAACTCGGACAACGTTACGGCACGAAGAGATTGTCGATGTGTCGCCCAGTTCAATCTAATCATCGGAGGAAGTCACTCTGTCAAGCTGTGCAGGAGTGTGAGGTTGCATAAGTGCTCTTCTAGCTCACAGGCCCTGAGAGCAAAGTCGATGAGTGTTCCAAGGCGGTCCGCCTTTGGGGCTGGTAGATTGTTGACTTTCTGTAGAAGTGAGTGCACAACGATTTCCGAGCGACCGAACAACATTTTGAGTGTACTTGTTCCAATTTGCTAGGGTGCAACAGCTGACATCTCACTGCGTCTAACGCTTTACCTCGCAAACACTTCTGAAGCCGCACCATATTCTCTTCTGGTGTGAAACCGCAGAGATGTGTTGAGTTCTCGAAGGAAGCGAAAAGCAAAGGCCATTCCTCCGGTTCACCGGTGAACACGGGTAGCTCCTTTGGTACTGCATGGCGAGCGGCGATTTGGCTTTTGTTGAGCAGCGTCGCTCCTCCTGTTGCTGTAGGATCGTAGTGGAAAGCTGACGGATAGTATTCCGGACCGGTAGGTTGCGATTTACCAATAAGTGGGCCGAATGCGGAAGCTTGCTGGTGCTGATTGCTATGAGGATGGGAAAACGCAGACGTATGCGAATAATAACCACGCTGACGTGGTACGAATGTAGAAGCTATAGGACGATGTATATCTGGTGGTGGGCGGCAGGATGGAAAATTTGATTGTGGATTGCCAAGCGGTGGAGGAAACATCGAAACATACGGTCGATTATTGTCCGCAGGAGGAAAATTCGAAACTTGAGGCCGCGAAATTGGAACAAACGGTGATATGTTCCTGTTCTCAGGAGTGGCACGTGGAGGCAACTGATTGTGACACACTGGAGACGAATGATACACTGGTGGCACAGCGTTGGCCTGGTTTGTCCAAGCGATCCTGCTTGCATCCCGTCCATTCACGGGATAATCGTTGATTGGCGACTCCAATAACAGCTGAAATCTACGAAGCAAATATCGCTGCTCGATGGCTTCCTGCTGCTCCAGGAACTGTATACGGTGGTCTGCTGGCAATCTATTAATTACATCCGCTTCTGCAAGCACACTTTCTACGACGGGTGGACACGAACCATGCGCGCTAGAAACTCGCGAAAGAGGTGTTGGTGGGGGCGCGTTTTGTAATGACGTTCGTGGACGAGGTGTTGGCACTAATGAGGCTCTTGGTTGGGGCATTGGCATTGGTGGTGGCGGCAGGGACGATCGTGTATGTGGCTCACCTGTATTTACCGTCGGTGGGATTGGTGGTAGTGGCAGCTGTGAAGCCGGATTTGTAGCTGGCTCTGGCAAGCAATCCGTGCAACTCCACGACCTAGTAGGCCACGTCCTCATCAACTCCGACACAGTCGAAGTGAAACCACTGGTTACATCGATCACAGCTCACCATCCCGTTGCAGTCTGGAAGATTACACAGCAGGCATGATTGTTGTAAACTTTCTTCCAGCGCCCGATTCCGCCTTGGGTTCCTTTTGTTGGGCATCGTTGGTCGATCCAAAAAACAAAAATCTAAGATTGTTGTGGATACAACAAGTGAAACACTTTTCAAAAATTTAAATCCGGTTTATTTGCATGATCGAGCACCGCGATTAGATTTTTGTTTGTACGTTTCTGTAGTTCACTGAGGGTTATTCTACTATCGATGCCCGTATAGATGTACAATATATCGTTTCAACTTATTTATAGGCACAATAAACAAAAATTTAGAAGAACATAAGTAACAAATATTTCATTTCAATTGTAATTTATAAAGGAAAACACTGAACTCCTCGATAAAACAATTAACCCTTCTTCTCTTTATCAACATTGACAGCTAGCCATCAACAAATCACTGCAGTCAACTTCAGGCCGTTGAGAACAAAGTTTTGCCGCAGGTATGCACATCAACACTGTTTGGATGTATGTGCTGCGTCACACTTGGGGTGTGTGCAACATGTATTAAGCAAGTTGAACGTACTGAAGAGCTATCTTTTCTAATCTACCCAAAACTACAATAAATGAAGTCTGCAGAAACATTCCGTAACTTCTGATAACGTTTCCAAGCTCATCTGTTTTGAGCCAACCAAGGGAGACTTGCTCCTATACCCATTTTTTAAATTTCGGAAGTGAAATAATTTGAAGAATGCAGTTGTACAAAACGCATTTTTTTTCCTGGTGAAAAAACCACTACCACACTTTGCGAGTGGCCTTAACAGTATCCTTGCTGTTAGTTTAAATCGTTATTTATTTTCATGATTCTGAATTGTACATCTCCAGCCTCCATTTGGTCTATGGATGCACTTCACCAGCCATGTAGTCTGTGAAGAGCCCGCATACTGCCTTCTACTTGATTAATCCAACTTGCTGGTTGCACACCTCTTCTTCTTGTGCCCGTGAGTTTGTTAACGAGAATCTTTCTAAATTTTACCCCTTCATCGATGAAAATCAACGGTAGTATACTATGCTTGCAAATTGCGCTCCAAACCATCACTGAAGGTGCATTTTGAAACCAAGGTACGTTTATCTGGGGCGCCGGAACAGTTTCCTTAGTTGTTGCACAGACTCGATCATTTTGTGCATTGTGATGCTACTCCAGGACAAACAGTTTCTCATCAACAAAATAAACTCACGACCAGCGTGCCGCGAAAGTATCACCTTAGCTCTTCTGCTTGGATGGTTTGGAAACGCCAACCTTACTTTTTCAAAGCCTTAACTCCAAGATCACGTCGTGTAATATTGTGAGTCGATTCGTAGGAAATTCCCATGTCTGAAACCATTTTCTGTAATGAACGTAATCCTTTACGTCGGATTCGCTTCCTTGCGATTTTGATGTTCGTTGTGTCCGTGCAGAACGTGGACGAACGGATCTTTTCTTGTCATCCAAAGAAGTCATCTCTGCAAACCTTTTGATGGTCTTGCATATAAAGTTACGCTTTACATCAAAAGATGTCAGACTTTTGAAAATCGCGTAAGGGTGCCATTAAAAATCGTTTCACTAAAATTTTCCAAAATTGCTTCCTAGCGCGTAACAAGCAAACAACAACTGACCTAAAATGAATATCATGTGTTTGTGTAAACATGGAACTAAAATTTTCACAGAGACATATACAAAATATACCTATAAAACCTGTCCACGTTAACTTTTGGACACAGACGAAATAACAGCCGCAAAAAACATTTACACAAAATACAAAAAAAAAACGATTGTTTATTTCACAATAATAAAGATATATCAACATAAGAAACAGTTGATTAAGATGTTGATCCTTCCTTCTGTAAAATTCTCCAACCTTCTGTGGTACACCCGCCATCAGGATACGTACGATTTTCCCAGATACTCCCGCCATGACGATTCTCCATCTTCTCTTGAAATCATTGGCATCATTTTCCTTTCTTCTTAGTTTCGAAGAGTTTCCGCTTAACTAGAGCCCAATACTTTTATATGGGGCGAAGTTCTGTACAATTTGGTGGATTGACTGTTTTAGCATGTATTTGACCACTTGAACCATATACCAATCCAGGGCGGATTTAACATAATGACAAGAGGCCAAATCAAGCCAAAACAGAGCTGGAGAGTCGTAACTTCTGGTAAACGTAGCAATCGCTATTTCAGACATTCTAATTGATAGTGCCGGTAGAGACAAAATTTCAAGACTTCGACAAAAACTATACATGGCCTGCCAAATCAAATACTTCTTCGAGAATTTGGACATTTTTTTTGTCCGGAAAAGTTCGGCAACGGCGTTCCTATGCATCGCGGTGTAAAAACTCTGACCTGGAAGCTGTTTAAAGTTTTCAAGTACGTATGTCTCGTCGTCCATTATGATACAAGAAAACGTTTGCAAAAAATGATGTAAAGCTCCGTAGCACGACTTTTTGCAGTGAAATTCTGCTTGTTATCACAGTTGGGCCCCTTTTCACTTTGTACGCCTGCAGTCCTTGCCTCTGCTTCACTTTTTGTACGTATGCTTTTGACTTCCCAACAATGCGAGCCACGTTTCGCACAGAAATGTTGGTATTTTTCTCAATACTGGCTACCGCCTCCATTTGTCGCGAGCATATTTTTCGATTTGCTCCACTTTCAACCTTCCGATCTACAGTCAAGCGCTAATAAAATGATTTGCAAACACGAAACACGGTACTTTTCGGTTGTTTTAGTTTCTTGGCAAGACTGCGTTCTGATAAATTTTAACTTTGCTGCAATTCGTACAATATCGGTTTGCGCACTTTCACTTGATTCGACGCCATCCTACTGAATGTAACAAGCATGTGAAAATGTTGTACCACGAATAAAATTGAGAGTTGCAACTCTCATATTAGTAAAACGTTTCAGCGATCCGTTAAATAATTCAAAATCTACACTGACAGAAAACTGTCCGAAATTTAACGTGGACAGGCTTAAGCATGTCTTTTACACGCATATGGTGCATCAGAATTTTCAATCACGGTGTACACTATGGATTAGAGCGAATTGTCTCTGATCAAATCTTAATTTTTACGGAAAGTCTTAGCTCACTTGAGGCTATTCATTCAATGAGCCCAGTAAAGCACTCACCGTATTTTGTCAGTGAAATACGATCTATTTTGAGTGCTCATCGAACCATTCTTCTCTTTCGCCTGTTTTGGGTCACTTTTCATTGCTTGATTCCGGGTAATGGGAAAGCGGACTCATTTGGCAAAAATACATTTTCATATAAAAACAAATAAACGATACATTAAAAAATTGAAAACGTATTCATAAAACTCATAAATGTGATTCATAATTTATACAAAATTTAGCAATAAAATGTCAAAAATGTACCGTTAAATATCTAGGGTATGATCAATAAAATTGTACGGATTACCCATAAACATACAGCAAATGTTCCGTAAAAGGTTCAATATCATTCCTTAAAGGGCGAACACGTAATTATTGCGACACATTCAACAGGGCATAACTTTTTTACCATTGGGTAGAAATAAACCAAATTTTGCACACTTTCTCATTGATGTGTATTGTTTACATGCTGTCAAACTCGAAGTCGTGTTTTTCGATTCAACGAAAATGGAGGTGAACCAACGCGAGTCGAGAGAACAAATTCTTTCCAAACACCTGGAATTTCTTGACCTGTCGCACCGGCAGTTGGGAAAAATGTTGAACATTCACCATTCAACCGTCTCCAGAGTGTTGAAGCGGTTCCAGGAGCGGTTGACGTTGGACCACGGCAAAGGAGCTGGAAGAAAACCGGGACCACTTCGTACATATTTTAGCTTCAAAGAAGCATAGAGGAGGTGTTGGTAGACAAAACAGTTTTGAATGTAGCTTTCTCAACACAACCGGGAGAAGTGGCTGGAACAAAACTAAAATTGTTACTTTGGTTGGTTTCATTATTAAATCGCAATATCATTCAACCGCAAGCTATCCATCAACTAACAACAAGCGCACTTACCTCTATACATCATGAATCGGACCGTGACACTCCCGAACGTCAACGTCCTTCGCCCGGACGTAGCAACAGGGTGGCACCGGATCGGTAGCCGTTCGCTCGATCTCGATCTGCACGTAGTCTACGCCGGCGATGGCCATCGATTCCGTCGGGTCCACCTCCACCGCAGTCAGCGGAGTCAGATCGTGCGGATTCTCGATCAAGTGCTGCCGCAGCAGTTGCAGTTCCCGTTGGTTTTCTGCACAGCAGGCACAGATCGGCACGGGAGGTGGCGTCGTTGACACCAGGATCGGTGATCCTCTCAGACTTAAGATCTCTTCCAGGCCACCGCAGTCGGCCACCAGCTCCTCCGGGCTGGCGATGGGATTGTGAAACCGGTGGTTCCCTACCGCAACGTCACTAGCACTAAGCAGCGAACCGACGCTGTATCGCCGAAAGCGAACCGTTTCTCCCGTGCAGGTCGTCGTCGTTCCGCAGGTTGTCGTCAATTGGCTCGAGTTTGCGGCGCCTTTGCTGGAGCCACGAATCGAGCTGAGGGCCGGCGGTGGCAGGTAGTACACCAGACACGTCACGCCAACCAAAAAGAGGAAAAAGATAAACACTATGTCGAACATGAGTAGAGAGTTCAGCGTCATCAACTGCATAGCTTAGGACACACTGTCAGAGGGTTGGTGGGCTGGCCACCGTTGCCGCAGAGGGCCAGTCACGCTCGTAGACAAACTGCGGTTCACAGTTGTGGACGGGCGGTTGATCTGGGATCGGAGCGTAGATCACCACGTGGGTTAACCGCGATCATCCTAGAGTTCATATCGGTTCTGCTTCCGTCGACAACACTCACCACTTGCTATTTGAACACATGCTATCAATTATTTGTCACAAATGTTAACTGGATTTGGCTATAATCTGTGGGGAGGGAGGGACAAAGAGATAGAAAGAAAGCGATTGAATTATGATTAGAATTTTCCCTTTCCAGCGGAGGCAGAGGTTCATGACGTTCGTTGAGTGGAATGTAAATGGTTCTGCATTCGCGCTTCTCGGTTGGATTCAGGTAAATCGAAGCACGTTGTTCAAATATTTAATAAGGAGAGAGATAGAGTGAGATAGAGCTATATGAATTTCCCACGGGTTCAATCGTTCGGTTCTAGCTTGAGCTGTGGCCGGAGTGATACAGCTGATTATTATTGCACGACTGCAAATTCATGCTGCTGGCGAGTGGGTGGAAGGAGTTTGGGTCCTGTTCGGTACCGTCGGTGAATTAATGTGATGGATCGCCGGGAAAGCTGTTAACTGATTGCAGCTTGTATAATCTACTGCCAACATTGACATTGTTGTTTTGTGAAGCGCGTCAGTTTTCAGTGGCAAGGAGGAAAGCGGAAGTTGATATTTGTGTTGAAGGAAATTATGGAAAGTGAAAATGGATTAAATGCGGAACTGAGCGATTCAGGGGAAGCGATAATGTGTTGATTCACAAATTTGTGTTGTAATTTTGCCAACGTCTCGTGGGTTTATTCGATGCATTGACTTTAATTGTTTTTGGAATCCTCCATCTGCATCGTCTGTATCTTGAAACCAATCATGGTAGAGTGAATAAATTTACATGAACGCTCGAAAAGGTCCAAGATTGATACGTTTAAAAAAAGACCTTGTTCCCATCACTCTTAATCCTCAATTGGCAGTTACCGTTTGTCACATACATACTATATTCTCATCATAGAAAGTGAAAAAAATCCACCCCATCATCCATCACAGTCATGAAGTACCAATTTCCGATCGAAGCGTGATTGTTTCAATCACTTTCCTTTGATCCACGAGGGAGATGTTTTTTTCTCTCTCTCCTCGCTTCATCCTAAACAACCCAAACACTTGCTTTTTGTCGCCGCCATCGGAAGAGGAACTCAATTTCAAAATGGCAAAAGTACTCGGGGAGCTCCAGGATGCGATGAGGTTAGGATGAAGTCCCGTAGCTTGTGTTGCGGTGGGAAATTTTGAAGGAATCGTGATGAAGTTAGGTTTTACGAGCTACCTCCCCCTCGAGCTCTATCGATTCGACACAATGCCACCAGGAGATGATGGGACAGGATCGTCAACCCTTTTCCTGAGTCGCTTTGGATTCCATCAACAGCGACAATTTATCCTGCGATAAAGGCTATCACCAAGATCTTGATGGAACGAAACTGTGTAACGAATTTCGAATTCTTGCAGTTAACTTCCGACGAAAATGTTGGTTAACTCTTAAACAAAATGATTAAACGCTCTATGCATTGAAATGGACTAATTTTCCCTTTTGGGTGACATGTCGCATGTCATCATGCTTCGCTGCTCATCCAATAACGAAGGTGAAAGGAAATTGAGTGTACTTGTAAATAGAGGGAAATTCAGAGGGATCGAACAATGTTGGCAGTCATCGATGTCAGCGTCGTTGTCGTCGTCGTCGTTCTCCTCCTTGTCATCGTTCAATATTTATGGGGCTGCTGGGTTATCATGTTCCACCTACGAACGAGCCGAGGACAAAGACGACGTCGATTCAACGATAACGGTGTGTAACAAGCAGTGTATCGACGACAACGGGGGCGGTTCCTTGCCATCCACGTCTTGATTCAAAGGCTCTTAATAATGTTATTATCCACTTCTTGGCCCGACCACATTGAGCGGGGATCGAACACGGATTGCGAAATTGATGAAGAAAGTCAGTTGAATTCAGACGTTGCGAATCAAAACAAACCCAAAAATGAGAGGGTTCCTCTCTCATGTACGAATCAAAACAGAGTGCATACAAACTACCGCTAGAAACTATCACACAGCTATCAGGAGTACATGAGCGCGAACCAACACGTTACTTTTGCCTTTTGAGTTGGCGGATTCGTCCGTACCTCGACCTACCCCGCAGTGGGATATTAGGCAAAGGTAACGTCCTTGGTTCGAGTACTACTTTACTCATGCCCTTCCGCTCAATTTTCCATACTTCTATTCTATTTCCAACCTGCCGTACACTGACGGAACTTTCAACACTTTCTCTTCATATCTTTCATTCTAGCAAACATTACTGTTCACTCTTGGTTGACTCATGATGATGAGCGTACATATTCTTCTAATACAAGGTACAGCCGCATTTGGGTTGTTCGGAATGATAACGTAGGACTACGCATCTAGATGTTAGCTATTACCCAAGCAACACGTTGCTGTCATAATTGGTTACAGCAACTTGATTGTGACTTAATTTTGTTACATTGAAATTATTTCAGCTCGTTTGAACAAGTGTGCTGCTAGGGTAAGATCGTACAATTCAATGTTCTTTAAGTTAACCCCATTCGGGCCTTAAATTATCCAACCGTTATCATACAAGCAATTTGGTGTGTTTTGATTAAATTGGTGCTCAATAACATAAAAAAGATTGAAAAAAGACCAAGTCGTCCAAAAGTGTGCTAAGTCGTCCAAACAGTCATGCAGTTTAGAAATTAAGATCAATAGTTATAAAAGTAGCTTTATCCGCTTTACAATGTTATGATAAACATACTCAATGAATGCCATGGAAGACCAACAGACATTATGAGATAATCTTGAGATTTTCTTGCCAACCAAACTAACTTAACTTCGAATAGCTCATAAAGCTTCTGTTACAATTAAAGACCTCAAGTTTTGAATGGCTTTTGACTCTGAATATGTTTGAATATTAATCGTAGTTTTGTATAGACCCAAAGGTTACGATTACTACTGTTCATCTTAAGTTCTGAACTCAAGTCAGTTTGTATGAACTTGAACATCCCAAGATAATCTGATAATGACTGGTGAATTCACAGAAGATTAACTAAATGTGTAAGTAGCAGACTCTGTAAGTAGCAGACGAAATAGGCCTATCTGTCAAAAGATAAACTCGTGGTAGAATTCAAAGGAATTTGCTCGCGTTTACTAGCGAAAATTTAAAAAAGGGTTTCAATGTTTTATTTTTTATTTTTTAAAAAGTGATCAAATGAAGTGTTAATTTTAAATTCTCCTAGTTTCAAATCACAATTGTTCTACAATATGCTCAAAAAGTTTTTTTTTTTAAATAGTGTTTAAAAAAAGTGAAGGTAAACTAAATGTGTTTGAGTGCATATCATCAGCTTTCATAGGTTATAAAGGTTATGTTACGACTGTACATCCTAACTTCTGAACTCAAGGGTAATTTTGGTGAATAAGAACATCTCAAGAAATTTCATTCTATCTGTTTACCTTCCAGAAGACACACTTACAGGGTGCGGCAGAAAATAATGCGAAATTTTGTTCTATTTCTTCCAAATCCCATTTTCAACTAACTCAAGCAATAATATCGACATTTTTAAGTGCAGTTATCTTTAAGAAGTCCTTTTAAAGAAATTTAATCAAGTGTCTTCCATTTTTATTAATAACATCCTCGAGCCGACGCTGGAGGCCAGAGCATGCCTTTCGGATGTAGTCCTTTTTCTTATGGAACGCACCGGGTTGCGAGCAATTTTTGCACGGACCGATTTGATCACGTTCGGCGTGCGTGCAAAGCGCCAGAAAAGTTTGGACGACCAAGAGGATCATAAAGTTATAAAATATTGGCTGTTGACCTTTTAAAAGATTCATTGAATATGTTTAAATGCCTATAGTCACAACTGTGTTACAACTTTTAATCTTATGTTCTGAACTCAAGGACAGTTTGGATGACCTACAACATCACAAAATTAACAAACAATGACTGTTGACCTTACAAAGGGTTCATTCAATATGTTTAAATACATATCATAATCTTATATAGTCATTAATGCTACTATTATAACTGTAGATTTGAAGTTCTGAACTCAACTGAACCAAACTTATATTCGATGGTCTGTTCCTTACGAAATCCGTCCAGCCTGTTGCTCCAAAATCCGTCCGGTGTTTTAGGTATTCATCCACGCAAATATTTACAAGGAGGACTATTAGCGAGTTCAGCTGATTGCACATGTTCGGATATTTCAGAGCTCTTGACAGAAAGATACGGTCCATTTTGTTGATAATGGGCAATACGTAGCTCAAGAGAGAAGTAGCTGCATTATTGGGTGATTAAGAAAATGCGCATTGCGGTTGAATTGCTTTCGTAGTTGGATTGAAACGAGAGAAAGAATACGAGCTCCGAGAACCGTTCCAAATTCCTTTTGACAACCAACGCTGCCATCTAGTGACAGAGGGATGCAGAGATTTCAAAGGCTTCAATTCCAAGATACTTCGCTTAATCTGGAATACTTGGGGTCGTTTGGAACTGCAGGACAAATATCTTTAGACATTTTGCATCAACTGTTTCAGATACAATGGCAGCTTTGCATAACTTGCAGAAAATGCCAAAGAGTGGCAAGTAAATTTGATAATTATCAAAAGAGGACAATCGCATTTCAGCAGCTTGCTGACGAACCGGTCAGAACACAGCATTACCGATGCTCCATCTGTCCCAAAGCCCATAAGCCTATTTTTGTAATCGGTGCCATCGATAAGGAACTGTTCAAAAATTGCGCAAAAAGTATACCGATTCTCGCACTGCAAAATTATAAAAAAGATAACAAAAAATCAGCTCGAAAGAACTATGCTTCGAATAACAAAAATAACTATCGAGAATATTATTCGTACTTCCCAAACTTTTTTAACGTGAATGATTGAAAATACTTCTAAATTTAGAGAAAAGTCTTTTTGTAGAAACCCCTCCAGGAAATAATGCTGAAATTTGCAGGACCAACTTCTTGAGGAACTTTGAAACAAACACTTCTTCAGTGGAATACATAAGGAAATAATTGAAGCATTTTCTGGAGAACAATGTGTTCTAATCCTTGCAGACATCCTAGACAAAATATAAAACATAATTCTTCAAAATCTTCTTGCGATTTTTTTAAAATTAAGAACTAATTATACGATATAATGAATTTCATTGCAATTAGCAATATTGCCACGATCGAGAAGCCATATTGTCCAGCATCTATACGGCACGCATACCAGCAGCTCATCGAGTGTAGCGTGTATTCTTCCATCCACCAACTACCACCGACCAGCAACATCATCGTCATCGTTTAGCTCCACGCTTAGACGGTACACGCGGTCACTCATCGTCGCTCGGCAGCAGCAGCACACATTCGTCGCCCAGCTGCAGTAGATCCGTGATACATATAAGAGAAGTTTTTTAATAGTATATAAGATAAGCGATTTTCATCGTAGTGTGTGTGTGAGTGTGGAGAGTGATTGATAGTGTGTGTGAGAGTGTATTTAGTTTTAGTTTTTTGTTTAGGTTTAGTTTGTTTATCTGTGATTGATTGTAGATAATTACGTTAGTGGTTGAGCGTGATAAGCTCCCACAAGCGAGCCATGGATGATTTATCGCAAGATGAATCATCTATGGCACGAAATGATGAGGTAGCTCATAGAGTTACCAGATCACGTGCTTATCCAGATAGTTCAACTGGTCCATGGGTTGTTTATTTTCAGCCCAAATCGAAACCTCTAAATGTTTGTCAGATTTCTGATGATCTGACGAAGCGATTCTCGGCCGTGACCGAGATAATTAAAGTCAGACCCAATAAACTTCGGGTCGTTGTGTCCAATCTCAAGCAAGCTAATGAGATTGCTGTCTCCCAGCTCTTTACTCTAGAATATAGAGTGTATATCCCAGCTCGGGGTATTGAAATTGAAGGTGTGGTCTCCGATACGAGTCTGACCCCTGAGATCCTGCTGAAGCGGGGGGTTGGTCGATTTAAGAACCCTCTGCTTCCCCCAGTTAAGATACTTGATGTTCGCCAACTTGGCACAGTGTCGACCAACAAGGGCGAAAAAAGTTTACACCGTCAGACTCGTTTCGCGTAACCATCTCTGGCTCAGCCCTCCCTCAATACGTCGAGTTGGGAAAACTTCGACTACCTGTGCGATTGTTTGTACCTCGGGTCATGATCTGCCAGAAATGCCAGCAGATGGGACATACGACCTGCCATTGCGGCAATAAGGCGCGCTGCTCCAACTGTGGGGAGAGACATGAGGATGGCGCGTGCGCAGACAGCACACCTAAATGCGCTTTCTGCAAAGGAACTCCTCCTCATGCTCTCTCATCGTGCCCGGCGTACAAACAACGCGGGGAACAATTAGAACGCTCGCTGAAACAGCGTTCCAGGCAATCTTTGCTGAAATGGTTAAAAAGCCTCACCATCACCCGATGCCAATACAAATCCCTTTGCTCCTCTGTCAGATGACGAGTCTGACTTTGATTCGGCTGAAGAGGGAACGTCGTTCACTTTTCCGGAAGGTGCTTCAAGGAAGCGAAGACGCGTCCGCCCACGGAAAGTTGTTGAAAGAAGCCCGAGACCAGCTTGCCCATTTCAAAAGAGGTGGAAAAAGGAAAACACAATTCCTCCTGGTTTCCGTAGTACTAACTACACCCAGGACTTTCCATCTCTCCCGGGGACATCCAAAACCCTGAAGCCCCAATTTTAAGAACAGAAGCCCCTCCTCAAGTGGGCTGTTCTCATTTGATGACATTGCCGAAGGTATCTTTAAGTACCTCGAAATTTCTGACCCTCTCAAAAGCATTGTTTTGGCAATGCTTCCAACAGTGAAAACTTTTTGAAGAAATTGACAATTAAAGTGGCCCATCCTTGCAGCTATCATTTCCTTCGATGGATAATTTTCCAAATGAGGTCGGGGATTTGATCACTGTTCTACAGTGGAATTGTCGAAGTTTGATTCCTAAATTGGAATCATTCAAATTTTTAGCTCACACTACCGGTTGTGATGCATTCGCTCTTTGTGAAACATGGCTCTCTTCCGAAATCAATCTTCCGTTTCATCGATTTCAATATTATTCGTCTTGATCGTGAGGATTCACGTGGAGGAGGAGTACTTTTGGGGATCAAAAACTGCTACTCCTTCTATAGAGTGAATTTTCCTCATATTCCAGGTGTTGAAGTTGTCGCATGTCAGGCTGTTATTAAAAATAAAAGCCTTTGCATTGCTTCTGTATATATTCCTCCTAGAGCCTCGATAAACCGAAAACAACTCTCAGATATTTGTTCGGTTCTTCCTGCTCCGCGGTTGGTCATGGGAGATTTTAACTCTCACGGTACAGGCTGGGGAGAACTGTACGATGACAACCGGTCTTCCCTGATATATGACCTCTGTGACAACTTCAATATGACAGTACTTAACAATGGAGAAGTAACACGTTTGGCTGGTACATCCTCAGTTGGCAGTAGATTAGACCTCACACTTTGTTCGAATTCATTATCGTTGGATTGCACATGGAATGTGATTCAAGATCCCCACGGTAGTGATCACTTGCCCATAAAAATTTCGGTTGCCACCGGGTTCAATCCGTCGAAATCTGTTAACGTCAGCGTATGATCTTACCCGTCACATCGATTGGACAAAGTTTAGGACAGCAGTAGATGAAGCCGTAACGACGGTAGAAAGGCTTTCACCGCTGGAGGAATATAACTTCCTCTCCAACCTGATCTTAGACAGCGCGCTTCAAGCTCAAACTCAACCAGTTCCAGGGACGTCATCTCGCAGGAAACCTCCTTCTCCATGGTGGGATCAGCAATGCACCGAGGTTTACCGTAAAAAGTCCGACGCGTTTAAAGTTTTCCGTAGACGTGGAACACCTGAGCACTTCGAAGTATACACGGCTCTCGAACGCGAACTTAGAGCCTCATCAAGGCCAAGAAACGCGGTTACTGGCGAACATTTGTGAACGGGCTATCGCGCGAAACGTCGATGAGTACTCTTTGGAACACGGCGCGAAGGTTGCGTAACCGAACTACGAACAACGAGAGCGAGGATACTCGGACCAATGGATCCTAAAGTTCGCGCGAAAAGTTTGTCCAGATTCTGTGCCGGCACGGATGATTCCTCGCGAAAACACGAATTCGATAGATGAGATTGGCCAACCCTTTTCAATGGTAGAGTTCTCTCTCGCACTCCTTTCGTGTGGCAATACGGCTCCAGGCGCTGATAGGATCAAGTTCAACTTGCTTAAGAACCTCCCAGACGTCGCGAAGAGGCGCATGTTGAACTTGTTTAATCAGTTTCTGGAACTCAACATTGTACCGGATGATTGGAGACGGGTGAGAGTTATTGCCATTCAAAAACCTGGTAAGCCCGCGTCCGACCACAACTCCTATCGACCCATCGCGATGTTATCTTGTATTCGAAAGTTGTTGGAGAAAATGATCCTTTTCCGTCTGGACAAATGGGTTGAGACGAACAACCTGCTTTCAGATACTCAATATGGTTTCCGTAGGGGTAAGGGAACGAACGACTGTCTCGCGTTGCTGTCCACAGATATTCAGTTAGCTTTTGCTAAAAAAGAGCAAATGGCTTCTGTATTCTTGGACATAAAGGGGCTTTGATTCAGTATCTGTTGAAGTTCTTTCAGATAAACTCCACGCTTGTGGCTTTTCACCATTAATGAATAATTTTTGTACAATTTGCTGTCAGAGAAACATATGAGCTTCTCTCATGGAACCTCTACAGCTTCACGATTTAGCTACATGGGTCTCCCCAGGGATCATGTTTGAGCCCCCTTTTGTATAATTTTTATGTCAAAGACATTGACGGTTGTCTAAGTGACAATTGTACGTTGAGACAACTTGCAGATGACGGCGTAGTGTCTGTCACGGGACCCAATGGGGTCGATCTGCAAGGACCCTTACAGGATACCTTAGACAATTTGTCTACTTGGGCTCTAGAGCTAGGTATCGAATTCTCTACGGAGAAAACTGAGTTGGTAGTTTTTTCAAGGAAGCATAACCCAGCACAACCGAAGCTTCAAATTTGGGGTAAGCCGATAACTCATTCTATGTCATTTAAATATCTTGGGGTCTGGTTCGATTCAAAGTGCACCTGGAGATCCCATATTGAGTATGTGAAGCGAAAATGCCAGCCAAGGATCAACTTTCTCTGCACAATTACCGGAACCTGGTGGGGAGCTCATCCACAAGAACTTCTAACGTTGTACCGGACAACGATTTTGTCGGTTATGGAATACGGTAGTTTTTGTTTTCAGTCAGCGGCTCGGTCGCACTTCATTAAACTGGAACGTATTCAGTATCGGTGTCTTCGTATCGCGTTAGGTTGCATGCACTCGACTCACACCATGAGTCTTGAAGTGCTGGCTGGCATGTTGCCACTCTCGGATCGGTTTTCAGAATTATCTCTCCGGCTCCTCACCAGGTGTGAAGTTATGAACCCCGAGGTGATCGAAAATTTTGAGAAGCTCCTGAGTTGAATCCTCAAACTCGCTTCATGACCTTGTACCATTTGTACATAACACAGGATGTCAGCCCTTCGCCGAACATTTCCAATCGTGTTTGCTTCTCCGATTTCGACAATTCGGTTCATTTTGATTTATCCATGAAGCAGGAGCTTCGTGGAATCCCAGAACATCATCGTCCTATGATTGCTCCGGTGATATTTGCTGCAAAGTTTGGCCAAGTTGATTCCACTAAATCGTTCTTCACTGACGGATCTTTGATAGAGCAGTCAGCAGGCTTTGGTATATTTAATGAAATTTATAGCGCCAACCGTAAACTTCAAGCTCCTTGTTCCGTATATGTCGCTGAATTAGCGGCAATACATTTACGCTAAAAATTGTTGCCTCATTAACACCGGATCAGTACTTCATTTTCACGGATAGTCTCAGTTCTATAGAGGCTATTCGCTCATTGAGGCCGGTAAAGCACTCCTCGTATTTTCTCATGAAAATACAGGAGCTTCTAAGTGCTTTATCTTCGCGTTATTTTATCATCACCTTTGTATGGGTCCCATCTCATTGTTCAATTCCGGGCAATGAGAAAGCGGACTCGCTTGCAAAGGTGGGCGCTATGGAAGGCGATATTTGTGATCGACAAATCGCCTTCAACGAATTTTTCCTATTTTTCGTCAACAGTCACTCGTCAGCTGGCAGTATAAATGGAGTAAAGGAGATTTGGGGCGATGGCAACATTCTATCATCCCAAAGGTGTCGAAGCAATCTTGGTTTAGCGGGATGGATGTGGGTCGAGACTTCATTCGTGTCATGTCTCGCCTCATGTCGAATCATTATTCTTTGAACGCTCATTTATACCGGGTTGGGCTGAGCGACAGCAATCTCTGTGAGTGTGGACAAGGCTATCAGGACGCAGATCACGTTATTTGGTCTTGTGCTGAGCATTCTGGAGTCAGATCGGGGCTTTATGATTCCCTTCGGGCTCGAGGTAGACAACCCAATGTGCCAATTCGAGATATTTTGGCTGTACGTGATTTGGAGTACATGAAACTCATTTATGTGTTTTTGACTAACATTAGCATTAGATTGTAGTTAGTTTAACCTGTATGTTTAGAATAAGTCTTTTTTTATACGTGTATGTGTGTGTGTGTTTTTTTCTTTTTCAAGAAATGTTCAAGTCAAAGAAAACCATAAGTTGTATAGTTATAGTGTTTAGATAATTTAGAATTTAAATTTAATGTGTTATGTAACCATACTTTAAATTCCCACCCTCCTTCCCATCCGTAATTTGTTATACCTATTAACCTCGAGACGGCCGCAGTAATCGGCTCTATCCTCTAACTTTAGTTTTAAGATAAATGATGTATAAAAATATGAAAATTTGGCTCTGTAAAGTTAATTCGATTGAGCCTGTACAAATAAATGATTATAAAAAAAAAAAATGAATTTCAGGCCAAAAATTCTTCTTTGATTTCTCCAACAAATCAGGAATTGTTCCATGAATCACTTAAGAAATTACCTTATAATTTTGGTACAGTTCTATCAGGTTTCCTCCAGGAATTCCTTAAGAATCATAAAACTCATGGATTCCTCCAAAAATTTCGTCACGAGAAAGTTTTGAAAAACTAACGATGAAATGCCAAAAAACACTCCTAAAAAAACCCTGGAGCAGTGCCTACAATTTTCGGAAGAATACCGGAAGTGCCAAAAGGAATATCTCAAGGTAAAGGGCGATACGGTCAAAATTTGGTCAATATCAACTTGACGTATTTCTTTCAATTTTGCATTTATAAAACCTGAACACCCGTCATTTTGAAGATGTGTGTGTGTAGAATGTTGCTCCCATTTTGATTTTGGAATTCACTCTTCAGTTGTCAAAATGCCGTCCAAGCAAGAAGAGCAGCGTATCAAAATTTTGCTCGCGCTTCACTGAAAATCCGAGCTACTCGCACTAAAGTTGGCAAAATCGCTAAAAGTTGCCAAATCAACCGTTACAAATGTAATTAAAGTGTTTGAGGAACGTTTGTCGACAGCCAGGAAGTCTGGATCGGGGGAAATCGAAAACCGGAAGCCGCTGAGACGACAAAGAGAGTTGCCGGTAGTTTTCAAGCGAAACCCTAACCTATCTCTCCGAGATGCCGCAAATAAGCTGGGTGTATCGTCTACAACCGTGCATCGAGCCAAAAACGAGCCGGACTATCGACTTACAAGAAGGTAGTGACTCCAAATCGCGATGATACACAAAATACGACGGCCAACGCGCGATCCCGGAGGCTGTACACGACGATGCTGACGAAGTTTGACTGCGTGGTAATGGACGACGAAACCTACGTCAAAGCCGACTACAAGCAGCTTCCGGGACAGGAGTTTTATCACGGCAAAGGAAGGGAAGGTAGCAGATATTTTCAAGCCACACAGAAACTGTCAAAGTTCGCAAAGAAATATCTGGTTTGGCAAGCCATCTGTACCTGTGGCTTGAAAAGCAGCATTTTCATAGCTTCCGGGACTGTCAACCAAGAAATTTACGTGAAAGAGTGTTTGAATAAACGTCTGCTGCCTTTCCTGAAGAAACACGGTTGTTCCGTACTGCTTTGGCCGGATTTGGCATCTTGCCATTACGGTAAAAAGGCCATGGAGTGGTACGCCGCCAACAACGTGCAGGTGGTTCCCAAGGACAAGAACCCTCCCAACACGCCAGCGCTCCGCCCAATTGAGAAATACTGGGCTATTGTCAAGCGGAACCTAAAGAAGACCAAAAAAACTGCTAAGGACGAGCAGCAGTTCAAGGCAAACTGGCTTTCTGCGGCGACGAAGGTGGACAAGGTGGCTGTACAAAATCTGATGGTAGGGGTCAAGCGTAAGGCTAAGCAATTCGGATTTGGAAAAGCGGAAGCCTAACTGAATATTTTTCCTGAATTTTATACTAATTGAACTTGAAAAAGAAATTTAATTTGATTTTTTAAATAAACGATTTCACCGATTTACACGCGTTTTCCCTTGACCAAATTTTGACCGTATCACCCTTTATGTCTGAGAACTTTTCATAGAATCTTTGGGAAATTTTCTTTAAAAAAATTAGAAGATATCATTTTAGAGCACACATCCTAACCAAATTTCACACTGTCATCGATCCCTGTAGTGTCAGTGTTGATTGTTTGCTCCATGGGCCTAAAACATCACACTGAAAATAGAATTGAAAAAAAAAATGTTCCTAATGTACTCATTTCTTAAATTTGAGTTTTTTTAGTGCACAAGCAATTGCCAAAAAATTTTGTTTATCTCAAAAATCTGTAATGTTTACATACAGATGTCTGTATTAAAAAAAGAAAAAAATCTGTGTCAATCTAGAAAAATCTGAACAGGTGGCAACATTTATACACGCTTCTCTCGTTCACTAGATCGAGCGTGCGAAACGATCGTTCACACTTCGGAAAAAGAGAAATCCCGAAGGTGTCCAATTGACTGCACTCGTGTTTGTAAGAGCGCGTCTGTAAGGATCAGACTCAGCCTAACAGACATTCATTTTTATATATTTAGATAGAAATCCTGCTTCTTAAACCCTCACATGCCACAAGTTGTATTATTTGCTTGAATAGTTTTCAAGCTATGTATACATTAATTAGTGTTTCATTTGTATGATAGCCCCTCTCCCTTTAAAAGAGGAAGGGGTCTTGAACTACCATAGAAACATTTCTTGCCTAAAAAAACCTCCATATGCCAAAATTTGGTTCCATTTGCTTGATTAGTTCATGAGTTATACAGAAACTTCTGTTTCATTGGTATGGGAGCCCCATCCTCCCTTACAAGCGGGGAAGGAATCTCGTTAAGAAAAATAATAATAAGAACTTGCCGGTCCCAAAAACCCTTGCATACAAATTTTCATAACAGGAGGAACAATTTTCATGTTTGGTTGAAGTTTGTGTTCCATTTGTATGATAGCCCCCTCCTCCTCCCAAAGAGGGAAGGGTCTCAAACCACCATATACACATGTATCGCTTACAAAAGCCTTCACATGCCAAATTTGGTTCCATTTGTTTGATTAGTTCTCGATTTATGCAAAAAAAATCTGTATGCGAGCCATCAGGAATGGATAGGGGAGGGGTCTCATACTACTCATACTACCATAGAAACATTTCTTGTCTCAAAAACATGGTTCTCGAGTTGCACAGAGCACAAATTTGTGATTCATTTGTATGGGAGCTCCCCCCCCCCCTTCAGACGGTGGAGGAGTCTGAAACCATGAACCTTTGCCGGTCCCAAAAACCCCTGCTTACAAATTTTCTTGTTTGGTCTAAATTTGTGTTTCATTTGTATGAGAGACTAACCTCCCCCCTCCCCCGTCACCTAGCCAACCAGAAAGAGAAGGTGTCTCGTACTACCGTTTAAACATTTCTTGCCTCCAAAATCCCCACATGCCAATGTTTTTGCATTTGCTTTCTTAGTTCCACAGTTATGCAGACATTTCAGTCAGTTTCATTTCTATTACACCCCCCCCCCCCCCTTTAGGAGAGAGGAGGCATCTCAAGCCACCATAGAAACATTTTTCGCCTTCTGAAAACCCCACATGCCAAATTTGGTTCTATTTGCTTGATTAGTTCATAAGTTAAACTTCTGTTTAATTTGTGTGGCAGCCTCCCTTTTTAGATAGTGGAGAGGTCATAGAAATATTTCTTGCCTCCAAAAACTCCCAAATGCTATATTTGGTTTTCTTTGCTTGATTAGTTCTCTAGTTATGCAGTAATTTATTCTTTATTTGTATGGGTCTCAAACTATCATAAGAAACTTTTTCGGCCCCAAAAACATCAGCATACAAAATTACACGCCGATAGGTTTGGTAGTTCGATTTTATAAGGTCAGACATGCAGGAATTCATTTTTTATTATAGATATAGTTTAGTACCAATTTAAACCAACGGTTAGGATGCCACTAGTGCACCCAAGAAGTGAAATAATGGTTTATCATTGTGAAGAAGAGGGTTTAATAACGCTTGAAAACCGATTTATACCAACAGTATGGATGGAGATATTTCAATAGGACGACAAAGTGATCCTTAAATCGCTAGAAAAATGAAATTGATATATTCTTTGTTCTGCCGACAAATGCTAAATAGTACTTGGAAGCGCTTTAATTATTCCAATGTGATCCTATGTTTATTTTTATAATCCTGTGTTTATTTTTAAGAGACTTCCCTGGAGGACTGCCTAAAATTCTTAGGTAATGCTGATTTCTAGGTGGATATTTGATGTACTACAAGGATGAATTTTCCGAAAAACTAAATAAATTTTACCTTGACCTCGCACTTGTGAACTCATCAGATTTTTAGTTTTCACTTAATTTTTACAAAACATTGTATAATTAGTTTGACAGTGGCGGTGAGGTGCAATAACCGGTGCAGCGCCGTGTTGAAATTTTCGGGAAAAGTGCTTGATTCGGGATAAAAAACATGGTTGATCAACCATGACCAACCATGAATACCTGGTACGACCAGCTCTACACCGACTACACCGAGATTGCATCCAGGAACCTCCAGAGCACGGCTCTGCTTATCAGCTGTGCCTCTACTGACTAAGCTGAGCAGGCCACCCAAATAAAGCAAGCCTCACTGAATTAATCACCTTTAACGACCGACAAATTTTCTCCGAAATGAAGCTCCATATTAGTGGAAAAGCCCGAAATCGTCTACCGCAAGCACCCTTCTTGATGTACTGGTCTTTAAATTATTTTTTCCTACCAGGCACAATTTCCGCTCTTCTGCATCACCAGCCCGCCAATTTCTGTTGCAAATTGCACCTCATTTCTCTTCGGGGTTTCCTCTGGAACCTTTGACCTGGCCAATCGCACATAGTCACACGCTCAAACCAAGGCACAATGGTCGAAAGACGGCCAAAACTTCAACAATAAACTTTGAAATTTATCAATCTGAATATTTATTTTTGAAAAAAATATTTGACTGAGTAGAAGTTAAAATTGAAGCCGATTTCAAACGTCATATATTTAATTTTGACAAAATTTCTGGTTTAACCATTTCGTGAAAATCGTTTTGAAAAAAGCTACATGGAAATAATCAATGTTGAAATCAAGACGTATCAAGATTTACTTTAGTTATATTATATATTATTATATTATTATATAATAAATTATTTTTATATATTTATTTAATGCTCTTATTCATCTTCAAAAATGCTTTAAAAATGCAGAAAAAAAAACACACTTTTGCAATTTTCAACGTTCTTTAAACATATTTACATAACAGTATAAAACAATTAGGCTTTATGCCTTTTCTTTTTTTTTTTGTCTATGTTTCAGAAAATTAAGTTTCTCTTACTCTTTTTCACGCTATGTTTCTATTTTAATATTCTTTGGTTAAAAAGATCCTCTGGTGAAGACACAAGGTAGTGCAATTATTTTTCAAATTCAATAAACGATCATGATTATTTTCAGATTTAAGTTCTTGAAAAAATCGTGTGTTGAATGGAAAGGTTTTTTTTTTTGCATAAAACAAACAGATTACAGCGTACCTTAGATTTTTTATGTTTCATATTATTTTTCGTTTAACTCTTAAAGGTGCAGGACGAACTTTTTATTTTGATGACGCTACATCTCAATGATGCCATGACTTTTCTAGCTGAAACTTTCATTCATATCAAGGAGAATAGTAGTCATAATTTTTGGATATATGTACTCTCCTAACAACCCATTCCCCTTTTTTTTCGTGGCTGAAACTAGGTGGCTTTGAGGGTATTTTGCATGATGATATTGAAGTTGTTTTCGTTTTTCACTTATTAAACAAACAGTTTCATGGATTTAAATATACATATGTTTCGGGAATATACATATGTTTCGGGATGTTCTAGGTTTTTCAAACTCTCCTGGAATGTTGATCATGGACTATGTCACTTTGACATCTGAGCATAGGACCTTCATACATGAAACATGTCCAACAATGTTCAAGAAGAGTGTAATAATTATCTGTCATTCATCTCCATTCATACCAGTCGTTCAAGTCCCTCCAAATTGTACTGGAGCTCAGGTCAAATCATCTGCTAGATAAACCATGACTGGGCTACTGTCCTTAGCAACGCAGCATACCCAAGCTGACGTAAAGAAACTAAACGAAGGGATTATAATATATTTCCCTCCATATAATATGTTCTAGGTTGTTCTCCAAATTGTGCTGGAGTTTAGATAGTTCGTTGCCATTAGTTCAACCAAGACTAATTTAATGCCCCTAACATTGTATAATGTCTTTGCTGATTTTTAGTACCGGTGCGCCTCGTTTTCGACCTATTTTCATAAATATATTTGTTGTTCAAGGTACTCCGGGTTGTTGTTGAGTTCAAGTGACAAAATCTTTTGAACCAACCACAGTTATGATATAGTTCTTACGGCAGTAGCATACCATTTGCTGGCGCAAACTGTGTTTTAGGGAATATCATTCTTTCGCTTTAAGTGAGTTCGATGGTACATAATTCATCCAATATTCAATTCATATGCTTCAGAAACGTTCTTGCCAATAATGTCTTCTAGCAGTGTTTTGTTCGCACATTTTGTGTATGTCAGTGATTTTAGTGGCATTACATTGGTCTTGGTTGATCTAATGGTAACGAACAGTCTAAACTCTACACAGAAACAAAAGCGTTCACGAAAATGAAAACGGACCGTGAACTAGTTCACGTTTTCAGGATTTTTACCTAAAAACGTGATTTAGTTCATGATTACGTGATTCAGTTCACGGTGTATTTTTGCTTGTTCTCGAATTCATGACTGCAGTTCACGGATCCGGGCACGGATTTTTTTCCGTGTAGTACAATTTGAAGAACCTATAACATCTTATATGGAGGGAAATATAGTATTATCCCTTCGTATAGCTTGTTTGAGTCTGCTTGGGTATGCTGCGTTGCTAAGGACAGTAGCTCAGCATTGGTCTTGCTAGCAGATTATTTGACATGAACTGCAGGGATTAATGTGAAGTGCGAAGTGAAATTGAAATCCAGTAGTGCAAAAGCAAAGCAGGCAGACGAGAGTGATTCGGCGATTTGTTGTGTAGCTGAATAAAGTGTAGTGGACCATGGATCAAGATCCAGGTGGATGTTCAAGCCACATGACAAACTGTTAGTCGATATTCGATAAATTAGACACGAGTTCGCCAGTGACACAAGTTACAATTTTGGTTTAATGAGGGTTCAGACCATGATTTAGCCTTTAAATGTGCTTTAAAACCACAATAAAACTGGAATTGTTACTTGGGTGAAGGTTGTTCTGGCCGACGGATCAGTGACGATGTCCGTTGGAATCTGAGAAGGCAAAGTTAAATATGTGAATGGCTTATATAGTTTGGCGGATATTCCGTTCAAAAACGAATGATATCGCGGAGAAAGCACGTAAAGAGAGGACTTAACGTGGAATTCAGTCGGTCGAAACGTGAAACTTTGTCTGCGCAAGGCAAAGCAGAAAATTAATTCGCGTTGAAAGTTGCAGAGGAAGCTCGGCTGGGCAAGGAGGCACCGTCGGCTAAGTCATCGAGGTACGGCGTCGTTGGATGAGATCCGGGGGATGGAGCTTGCTAAGGATTTCTTGGTTCATGATTGCGGGATTTGGCAGGTTTGTCAACCATACATTGAAGTAATGATACTTCAGTTAGGCATAAAGATGAATAAATGTACCGGGAACTGGACGAAAACAAGCGGAGTTGGGTACAGGCGACTCGTGAGTAAGTGCCTTCAAGGACGTGGAGCAAGAGAGGTAATTGTTACCTATTGTATCTATATTAATAAATTTTATATCTAATAGGTTTGCATCGACCATCGGTTGAATTGGTTGCGTCGATACTTTGTTCCGCAATTTTTCGTTTTCCGGCGTAGCGTTTTGTTCTATCCAAATTATTCGTTCACCATGCTCGACGGGCCAATCTATCTTGGAACAAATAGACCACTGTCCCATTTTGTAAGAGACTCCAGCGGGATCCGTACTGTTGGTGTAGATCGCTCCAAGTTGGCTCTCAAGCATTGAGATGAATGTTAGGATTACAAAATTCCACAAACCTTTGGACGCTACGTCCTAGAAGTTCAGGAGAAATCCGACAAGGACTTCCCAGAAGTTCCAGAAAAAACTTTCCAAAAGATCAGTTGGAACTTACCAAAAGTTCTAGAGAGCTTTCCTGAAGTTCATAATCGAACGCTTCAGAATTTTAGACTAAGACTTTCTCGAAGTTCAGGAATTCCCAGAAGGTCAGGTGAGTACTTCTGAGAAAATCAGGAAGAAACTTCATAGAAGTATAGGAGGAACGTCCTTGCAGTTCAAGTAGGAATTTCTCAGAAATTCAGAAACAAACTTCCTCGTAGTTCAGGAGAATAGTTCCGTGAAGTTCACAACAGAACTTCTCAGACGTTCAGGAAGAAAATTCTAATCAATTTTGGAGAATTTTCATAAAAATTTGGAGATATTTTACTTCTCAGAGCTTCAGAAACAAGTTTTTGAATGAGGACTTCTCGAAAGTGTACAACTTTGCAGAGGTTTTTTCTTCCCAAAACTTCTAGTTGAAACTTTCCAGTAGTTCAGGAAAAAACTTCTCCGAACTTCACCAGGAAAGCTAACCTGGAAGGGCTCTACCTATAATTTCTCAAAAATCAGGAACAAATTTTCACAAACCTCGCCGACGATGCGTCGTAGACATTCGGGAGAGAACACGAAATGGACTTCCAAGAAGTTACGGAAAAAACTTCCCAAAAGATTAGTTGGAACTTCCCAGAACTGCAAGAGAGCTTTCCCAATGCTCAGAAGAGAACAGTTCAGGAAGAAACCTCTCCAAGAAAAGAAAGAAGCTTTCCAGAAGCATTGGGGATACTTTCCAGTAGTTTGAGTAAGCATTTCTCAATAGTACAGCAACAAACTTTCCTGAAATTCATGAGCAAACTTCCCAAAAGTTCTGAAGAGGACTTGTCAAAAGTTCAGAAAGAAACTTTCAACCATTTTAAGGAAATTTTTCTAGATATTTTGGAGGGTACTTTACCTAGGTTTAAATACAATTTTTGCGAAGTTTTCCTTGGGGCTTGTCAGAAGTTTAGAAAGAATAAGCTAACGAAAAAACTTCAACGAATTTCGGGAAGAAACGTACCGGAGAGGTCACTACCTGTAAATTCAACAAGGAATTTCTGAAACGTTCCCCCTATACCAGTGGAAAGTTTCTTCGTGATTTTCTCAGAAGTCTCTACCTGGACTACTCGAAAATCGTGAACTTCGAGAAAGTCTTAGTCTGAAATTCTGGAATGTTCGTTTCCAGCAAAATTTGGGAAGATTCCCTCGGAGCTTTGGAGGTGTTCTTTCCTGAAATTTATGAGAAATTCCTTCTTGAACTTACAGGTAGTCCCAAGGTATATTGCCAAAACCATCCAGCTTTATTGAGTTTTATTAAAGTTTTATGAAAGCCACTAGTAATCAATTTATGAGAACCTACACAGCTTCTTTACAGTGCTCTTAAAACCTTGTTCAATTTCAATCTTCAAAAATATACCAAAATTTGGTCGGAAAAAACACATTCATGGAATTTTGGACGAGTTTCACATGTTAACCCACCACTGTGCATGGCCCAACTGCAAGTACGATTCGTTCAATTTAATTGGGTTCATAAAAAACTCCTGGTTCTGGGAGTGTGGACGAGCGCTTTGTTCCAGGCGTCCGTACGGGGAAGTTAAGGAAAAATCTGCCACAGATTTACGATCCAACACAAACCAGGTTCAGCAGCAGCGGAAACCGGGCTGGCCGGAAACAAAGGAGCTCTCTGACTAGCTGAATGCACCGACGGCCACGCGGCTTTGGTCGTCCTTCCAAACCAGAATAATAATCGATTACGATCTTTTTGCTCTCTCCATTTACCGAAACATGGTTCGTTTTCACTACCGTTTCGGTGGCAAGGGAACTCACGCGCTGATGCTTGCTTCGAACACGTCCGTTAGAGTGTAAAACTGTTAACGCTTTACAAACGAATAAAATACACTTTCAATAGTAGGGACTTTGCGTTTTTTTTTCAGTTTGGAAATTCAATGATGAAACTGAACTTCAACTAAGCAGTCAACACCGAGCGATCGCTCGTCGATAGAATTCCAGAATAGGGTAATCGATTTCACTTGGAGCATAAGTAAAAGAAGAAGTGAAATACAATTGATTGAGTGTCTCTTGTCTGCCAACAACCGATAAGCGAATCCAATCTACCACATCGCAACAATCGACATCGAATGAACAAATGGAATCCGACAGGTGTGTTGTAATGGGGTTTTAAAGAGTGACAAAAAACAGAAGATGAAAATGAAGAGAAAAAAAAGGATACACCAACGGTTGTGTGTGAAGTGTTGACTGTTTAAAAATAAATGCTCTCGGTAAGAAGAAAGCTAGGGAGAAGAGTTTCCGGACATAGAAAAAGCATTTCAGTGTTTGAATCGTCGCCTTTTTCACTGGTGGAGCTTTTTTTTCTGTCAACTTCAAGGGGGTGAATATTTGAAAGGGTTCAACGCTTTCGTTTCTCTTTTTTTTTTTCGACGCCGTTTTCGTTTCGTCGATGTCGAAGCAGATGACTAAGTTCGCACATAAACCTCAAAGAACATCAAATAACACTTATCGGCAAACAAGTTCTGTGCTGACGGTGTGGAGAATTGACATTCTATCATTCGGTTAATAATCCGCTGAACGACATCCATTCCGCGGTGAAAATTTCACTTTAATCTTTAAATCATTTCACTCTTAAAGCGAGAATCATCGCAAGCAGGTTCCACTCGGGCTCATAAATATTTCACTCTGATTCAACGGTAGAAAACATACATCTGCGCCGCCGGGGAGATTGTGCGAGACTCGACGTTGTAAAATTTCAACAATATCCCGAAGCCCTACACTGGAAACGATGGAAATGCAAGACTGAGGCCAACCGCCCGTCTCCATTGCATGGGGTTTAACCGATGGAGCGACCTGGTACTTTTCAAACTAGTCACGTCACGAACGTTATGTAGCTTTTCTATCATCTGAAGAAGGAATGGTTTGGCGCATCGTTTTCGAGAGGGAAGTTCGTCGGGTTTTTCGTCTAAACTGGTTTATCCTTATTCGCTCTGTCGTTCGACACACGGGACACGTTTTTTCATGCAGCTGGGTAGGTACTACAAATAGTTACACTGCATTACGTCTAGCCAAGAGAGATGGCTTTTGGAATTCTGTTTTTCACGAAGACTACGTATTTTGTTTTCTTTATTGGGGTGAACTTTACGAGAACGTAACGAAAAGTGGTAACCTTTTGAACATTGATAATTCAGTAATTCCATGTTAAATCTCCTAACTTTTTGCATTAGTCTATTGAAAATAATGCATTATTCGAAACCACTAGTTTTTAACAATATTCTATTCTAAAGCCTCTGGCTAAATATAGTTTAATAGGAATAAAATGTAAGTGTCTGAAATATTTGCCGTAAATGCTTTTGATGGATTGGGCCAGTTGTAAATAAATATATATAGAGAGATCGTCTTAAAAAGGGAATTCGAATAATTTATAAGTGGAAATTCTTGGCAATGCAATTCATAACGTGGAGGAAAATGATGACTAAGAGTATAGACGACTGAGGATGCATTAGATACAGATGGTAATTGATTGAACTAATAATGTCTGTTTATCTTACTAAATACTGGAAGGGGGGGGTAACCTTAGGGAGCTGAAGGAACTGGTGACTGGACAAAAGAACGTGGGGTAGCCAGTCTTTTGTCGTGAAAGAACAGCCATTGCGTTGCTTTCCGAAGGTTTCCAGGGATTTCAACTCACCCTGCTAAAGGGTGTCCACGATAAAATTGCCACACTATGAAATTGCCACACTATGAAATTGCTCTAACTTTTTAACCGTTGGGTAGAATTTAATGAAAATTTGGATTTAGTTCATAGTGCATTATTTACATCCTGCAAGTTTTAAAGTCCTGTGATCAAAACTCGCGGAAATGGAGTCGAAAGAACAGCTCGTGCGTGATAAAATCTTGCGCATTCATCACGAGAACAAGGATCTCTCGCATCGTTCCATCGCTAAAACGTTGGGAATCGCGAATTCCACGGTGTCGCGAGTGATTAAGCGGTTCGAAGAACGGTTGACCACCGATCGGGGGCCCAGAAATGAAGGAAAAAGTATTCCGTACAACACCAAAAATCACAACCGCGTAGTTGGAGCCTTCAACCGAAATCCGAACGCCTCCGTTCGGGATGTGCCTAAGAAGCTGCACCTAAGCCGAAGTTTTGTCCAGAAAGCCAAAACTAAGGCTGGGCTTCAAACGTTCAAGGTACAAAAGGCCCCTAATCGCGACGAGAAGCAGAACAAGTCCGCCAAAACCCGTGCCAGGAAGTTGTACCTCAACATGCTGACGAAAGTTGAATGCTGCATCATGGACGACGAAACATATGTGAAGGCCGACTTCAAACAGATCCCCGGCAACCTGTTTTTCACGGCCAAGGATAAGTTCAGCGTTCCGGAGCATGTCCGCACTCAAAAGATGTCCAAATTTGCGAAGAAATTCCTGGTTTGGCAAGACATCTGCACGTGCGGGAAGCGGAGTGCACCTTTCGTGACCCAGGACACGATGAACGGACAGGTGTACATAAAAGAGTGCCTCCAGAAGCGGCTGCTTCCTCTCCTGAAGGCCCACAACGTCCCAATAATCTTCTGGCCGAATTTGGCCTCATGCCACTACTCCAAGGACGTGCTGAAGTGGTATGCGGACAATAAGGTCAATTTCGTGCCGAAAATGTTCAACCCTCCCAACACTCCGGAGCTCCGCCCCATCGAGAAGTACTGGGCGATTATGAAGCAGCACCTTCTTAAACGACCTAAGGTAGTGAAAACAGTCGAGGAACTGAAAAAAGTATGGGTTTACATGCAAAAAACGGTTGATTCACAGGTTGTGCAGAATTTTATGGCCAGGGTTAAGGCCAAGGTGCGGGCATTTGCGTATGGACTGTAAATAAAATACGAGTAAAATGGTAAAATGAAGTTTAATAGTTATTTCTCAATCCCTGAAAATTTGATGGCAATCGGATGAAAACTCGAATTGTGCGAATCAATTTTGTGTGTGGCAATTTCATCGTGGACACCCTTTACAACAAACCATCAGGCAGAACATTCCCTTCCGGTATGATTCTACAAACACAGGTAATATTTGCGATGATGGTGGGTATACTTTCATCATCATCATCATCATCATCATCATCATATCATCATCATATCATCATATCATCATATACTATTCTAGAGCCTGTCCACGTTAAATTTCGGACACAATAATAGAGTTGAATCTACATGAAAAACAGTTGATTAAGATGTTGATCCTTCTTTCTATAAAATTCTTGAACTTTCTGTGGTTCACCCACCATCAGGTTCCGTACGGTATCCTCAGATACGCACGCCTTAACGATTCTCTATCTTCTCTTGAAATCATCAGCAAATTTACCTTATTTTTAGTTTCGCAGAGTGTCCGCTTAACTAGAGTCCAGTACTTCTTTATTGGCGAAGCTCTGGGCAGTTTGGTGGACTGGCACTTATTTGACTTCTTGTACCTTATACCAATCCAGGACGAATTTCGAATAGTGACAAGAGGTCAAATCAGGCCAAAACAGAGCTGGAGAGTTGTGCCTCTTGATAAACAGTAGCAAACGCTTATGCTGACATTATTTCTCGTACACATCCTTACTGATAGTGCCGGTAGAGACGGAACTTTTAGATTTTCGACCCTAACTACATATGGCTTGCCAAATCAAATACTCCTTCAGAAATTTTGGATAGTTTCTCTGTCCGAAAATGCTCGATGACGGCTTTCCTTTGCATTGTGGTACAAAATGCGAGATCCGGAAGCTGTTTATGATACTACAAAATGTTTGGAAAAAAAATAGTGAAAAGCTCCTCAGCAGTGAAATTTATCAAATCATCACGGTCGGGCACCTTTCTCACTTTGTACGCCTAAAGTCCTTGCCTCTGCTTTACTTTTTGTACGTATAATTTTGACTTCCCAACTTTGCGTGCCACAATTTGCACAGAAAGGTTGGGGTTTTTCTCAGAAATGGCTACCACCTTCCAGTCCATTTGTCGGGAGCTTACTTTTCGATTTGTTCCACTTCCAACCTTCCAATCCACAGTCAAACGCTCGTCAAATAATTTGCAAACACAAAACAGGGTACTTTTTGGTAGTTTCAGTGTCTTGGCAAGATCACGGACCGAAAAATTTGGATTTTACAGCAGTTCGTACATAATGCGTTTGCGCACTTCCACTTGATTCGACGCCATTTTACTGAATGTAACCAGAATGTAAATATGTTGTTCCACGAACTAAAGTGAAGAGTTCCAGCTGTAATAAAAGTGAATAATAATTCAAAATCTACACTGAAAGAAAAGTGTCCAAAACTGAACGTGGACAGGCTTTATTTGAAGTCAAGATTACTCGTTATTTGAATATCCATAATTTTGGACTTGATGGCATAAAAAATCGTTTATTGTAAAAATGTATTCTTTCAATTACTTAAGATACATCAGTTTCTAAGTGCTGACAACTACACAGAAATAAATCTTGCAGTAAAAACTACCATTTTATCCAACTACGCCTATCTGTAAAACTACCATGAAATTTCGGTCAAATTTACTGCGTTTATGGTAAAACCTTCAACGTTTGTGGTATATTTGACAGACCTCATATTGATATGAACCGCACCATGGTTGATCTAATTGCAGGCATGGTAAAATCAACGCATCAGCTGAAAATTGTTGGTGTTTGCGGTCAATGTAACCCTCGAAATGGTAGTTTCTACTGCGGTTTTTTTTTGCGTGTAGGCATGCAGTTGGAAATATATCGCAACATATCAAGCATGTGTTATGGTTGAATTTGTAGTGAAATTTATTGTAATTGTTTATTTGTATTGTTTATACATTATCCTTTTTGTTTGTAAGATAGTTTCCTTCCTCATAGCGTAGCATGGGTAATACTAAATAAACTACAATCAAGCGTATGTTTCCAGGTCAGAGACAGATCAAAGCAGCGTCTGTTCTCGATATTAGGAGTGGCTGAGCTACCATTTTGTTCATGCACCCAGGACTCTATAAACAAAAGCTGATGGTGCTCGGGAGAATTAATCAGCAGCATCACGATGGTCTTCCTGCGTGATAATGGGGTTGGTTTCAAGCCACGACTGAAAAGGAACGGGTTACAAAACAATTAGAAGGATTTTAACTCTCTCATACCAAACCACAAACGTGACAGATAAAAGAGAGATTATGTGAATCAATGCTCTCTGTCTCCCCAAAATAATCGCATGTTTTCTTATGGTCCAATTTGTTCAGTTGTGTTAAACATGCCGTTGAAGTAAGAAGCATTAAGCAAGTGGGCTGAACAGTTGCATCAAACTATTATGATTCACGGGAAAAAGTTAACTGTGAACCATTTCAAAACCGAGAATGATCCAGTTTCAACCATCTATCGTATCCTGGCATCCTCAGTAACAACTCGTAGGAGTGGTAGTGGAAAACCGACTAACACAATAGACAAGAAAGGAATTAGATTCCTCAATACTAATTTCAACAACAAGGTCTCAATTAGTCAATCTGTTGCAGCTAAAAAGAGCAAGACTACGGAACCTTACATTTGTAACACGTTGAAGAAGATAGGAATAGTCTGCCACAAGAAATCAAGAGTACCAGAGTACACAGAGCAATAGATATCAACCGTAAAATCCTATTGCCGCTGGATGACCCAAAATTTCACCGGAAAATGTAAAAAGACTTCAAAATAAATCCAACGGCCCTTGAAAAACAATCTCATATTTGAGTTATACCCCGTTAAATCAACAAATAATAGACAAGGAACACAAATTGAAGAATCGGAAGTTTGACATCGTAGCGCTACAGAAGGCTTAAAAAAAAGCTACCGCAATACGCACGAGCTGTGAAAAGCTTTTATCGTGATGTGTGAGATGCAAAAGTAAATGACAGGTTAGTGGCCGATCAGCCTAAGAATGTGTAGCTTGAAGTTCAAGGGCCGGTTCTTCAAAATCAGCATCATTAACGTGCATAGCCCTCACTTCGAAATTTCGGATCATATGGAATTCTACGCGCAGCTGGAGCGTGAATATGACTGCTGCCCAAGCAATGACATCAAGATTTAACGCTCAGGTTGGCCAGAAGGAGGAATATAAACCGGTTATTGGAAATTTCAGCGCACACCAACTGACCAACGACAACGGCCTTCGACTTATAGACTTCGCCGCCTCCAAAAACATAGCCGTATATGGTACCTTCTTCAAGCACGGCCTCCTACATCGGTACACCTGGAGGTCACTAAACCAAACGGAGCCTGTGGAAGTGTTATCCCAAATCATCTTTCAACGACTGTCGCCACTAGCAAATTGATTCGTGGGAAGTTATCAGACCGGCTTCATCGAAGGCCGTTTTACAACGAACCCAATATTCACATTGCGGAAGATCCTTCAAAAGTGCCATCAATGCAGAGTCCCTACGTTTCATCTATTTAGCGACTTTGAAGCCGCATATGATACAGTAAACCAAAAACAGCTATGGAAGATCGTAAAGGAGAACGGCTTTCCGGGAAAGCTGACAAAACTAATCAAGGCTACGATGAATGGAAGCCAGTGCTGTGTGAGGATATCGAGTGTAACATCGGGTTCTTTCGAATCCCTCAAGGGACTTCGTCAAAGTGATGGAATCTCATGCCTGCTGTTCAACATAGCTCTTGAAGGTCTTATGAGACGAACGGCATTCAAGATGGGGAGCACGATTCTCAGCAGATCTATTGAAGATAATTGACGAAGCTCATGCTGGCATGTGGAACCTAGCACGACAAAGACTAACTAGGCAGCAGTGCAACGATCTACGGCGATGAGTTTGAGGTAGCTGACAAAATTGTCTATCTCGACTCACAGGTTACTGCGGACCATATTAACGGTCGTGAGATCCGAAGGTGTATTGTCAGTGTAAGTCATGCCTACTGCGGGCTCCATAAGCAACTGCGTTTAAACAGACTTAGCTCCCAAGTGATGTGTACTCTGTATGAATCTCCTAACTGATTGTTTTCTACGGGCAGGAGATTTGGACAATGCTTGAGGAAGACTTGTGAGCACTCGGAGTTTTTGAGCAACGGGTGATAAAAACCATCTTTGGCGGAGTGCAGAAGATCGGAGTCTAGAGGCGAACGATGAACCATGAGCTCGAGCAGCTTGCTGACAAATACAGTATTCGCAAGGTGGTCAAATTTGAACGAATAAGCTGCGAAACACATGTTGCGACAATGCCGGACAACTATCCTCCGAAAATGGTGTTCGCTGAGAATCCGCTTCGCACAAGACGACAAGGAGTGCAATGAGAAAAATGGTTAGACAAGGTGGAGCATGATCTAGGAAGTACAAGAGACCCGCGGGATTAGAGGGAAGCAGCCATGAACTAAGAACGTTGGAGGGGTATGTTATATTTTGTAGAAAATAGGAGAAAATTTACTCGCAACTGTTAAACATAATTTTGAAATTATGTTTCAAATAGTTACACCAGCAAATACGAGTTGAACCAAAAAATGTAATGGTTAAGTAGGTACTACAAAATATAAGAGCAACAATTTTGAACAAAAATGAACACTGATATGGATGCATCTGAAAAATTAACAATATTCTGTTACAACTTAAAGACATTTTTTTTTTTCACTGAACATAACACACTTTAAACAAGGGGTAGAATTAATTGATTTATTTGTCCAAGTATATCATAAAATTTCTGCTGCATTTTTTGTATACAAGTCCCTATCGTTTGGTCTATGAAATGTTTGTAGTTTCCTGAGTTTGTACCTTCAAATATTCTTAGTGGGGATGCAAATCGGCCATGATGATGGATGGATCTGTGTTCTACCATATTCTAGGTAATTACTCCTTAAATATTGCAAAGGTGGCCTGCCCGTTGAGCATATATGGCAAGTTTTTGGCGAGAAACATATGTCAAATAGTTACGAAAAGAATGAAATTACATTTTCTAAGGATGCTTTCAAGAGTTGGCTGTGTTAGTTTAAGCAATTCACCTTAAAATTAGTCCATTTTTCTAATGCATGCGTTAGATAGGATAATATGTAATCGATATGGTAGATAGTTTAAGTAGTGTGTGTTTTTTTCCTGATTGCTTTTTGATTGTTAATAGACGAAGCTGGTCAACACATTTCTTTTTAACGTCGTGAAATAATCGTTTTCTGTACGTGCAATAAGCAGCAGTTATGATTCGAACAAAAGTGCTTAGAATCTCGGAGCATTAGTGATACTGGATATAAATTAACAAGCGGATGAAGAGTAAAATTTGCAAAAAGGTTAAGAATCATAAACAATCTTGACGCAATTGACTTCACTTCTATGGCCTCCTGGTATTATCTTCACAGATAAAGAGAAACTTTGAATTTTCTGCGTTATCTAATGCACATAAAGGGAATGCTAGATTTGGCTGAACATAATGGGACATTGCATGTTAATTTAAGCCAGATATCGCCTGAATCTAGCCTGTTGTATGAAAGATTGCACACATTACTGTATGGCGCATGGAAGATTGCAAACAAATTTAAAATTTCAAATTTCGTAAAAACTGAGAAACACATAAAGCGATATGCCAAAAATCCGTCTTTTAACTAATTGTCTCGACCCTCCATGAGAGTTTGTATAAAATTGGGACCGATATAAACCCATGATTTCTTCAATTCTTGATCTTTTCTAACTGTTTAAGATGTTTGCATAATCCTGCTTCAGCCCAATATTTTCTATTGTCCTCTAATCTGGAATGTTTGAAGGATTCAAGTGCTTGGTTACAAAATTGAAATTATTTTCCTCATGACGATTGTTATTTTGATATTCACCCATACGAGGAGTTACGATCTATAATGATGTTGTTTAGGAATTTCTCATCGCATTGAGGCTCCAAGAGTAAGCAGTAATTTTTTGTTAGCACAAAGATATGAAGAATATTGATAGTTCCGTTAAAGCACGGCAGGTTGTGAATATGGAATAGAAGTATCATAGTTTGAAATTGACCGTAGGGCATTTGTAAAGCAATATTTCGACGCTAGCACAAAATGCTTTGCCACGCCCAAGGCTGGTAGAAATAGAACTAGTTTTTTTGTATTGTAGAACTGATTACCTGGAATCTGCTGAAAGTTCGCCTTTATATAGGTTTCATCATCCATTGCACAACTGAGTTCTTCCGTCAGCATTTGCATATAAAACTTGTGTGTTCGTGATTTTGCTGACACGTTCTGCTGGTCATTCCAATTTGTTGCCTTCTAAATTTTGAACGTACGTAGATTGTGATCTTTTGCTCAAAAGTTTAGGTCAGGGTTAGCTGTATTTTGCTAAATCCCGCCTAAAAACGCAAAAAAAATCATTCCAGTTTAAACCATATCAGAACTGCTCAAGCTGTAGGAGATCGTAGCAGGCTGTGACCACGAACGGTTGAGCTTTGGTGAGCTGTCACGTTTTTTTTCAGTATTTTTTGTGTGATGAAATTTGTCCGTATTAGAATCTCAATAATAACCGTCGCATGTGGTAGTGGATGCTGTGTTCATGACCAAAGTGACTACCTAAACATCATTTGTGTGTTGAATAAAACTAATTAATTCGGTCGAAAGGTACTGGTATGGCAAGCAATATGTTTCTGTGGTTTGAAGTTAACCATTTTTTACACTACTGGAACTATAAATGCGGAAATCTATCGATCTGAGTGTCTCCAGAAGAGATTGTTGCCTTTATATAAGAAGCATAGTACACCTCCACTGTTTTGGCCGGATTTAGCGTCGGCTCACTATGCCAAACCACTCTCAATTGGCTTGCGGAAAAGGGTATAGATTTCTGTTGAGAAAAATATCAATCCACCAAATTGCTCTCAGCTTCGACCCATCGAACGTTACTGGGCAATCGTGAAGAGGGTCTTCAAGAAGACTGGTAAGGCAGCTGGGAACATGCAGGAGTTCAAAAATTTGGGCTCAAGCGTCCAAAAAATGCGATGCAACGCTTGTCCGGAACTTGATGAAGAGCATACGATCCAAAGTTCGAAAATTCGTGAAGGAATAACTTAAATTTCATCCAATCTTCATTATGTTCAAGTTGCACCTCGTACAATAAAGGATCAATTTTTTGTATGGATAAAATATCGGTTTTCAACATAATTTGAAAGAAAGTTTGTGGATAGCTTATTTTCGATACACTCCTTAGATGCTGCAACTTTCTCGTATTTAAACACATTGTCTAGCTGTCATAATGGGCTCTCGAAGTTTCCGTGCTCAAAATTCTAGTTGTGTGTTCAAAATTGGAAATTATTTGTGGCAAACCTAAGGAACATTCCCAAAATACAATCCAGTTTAATTAATTTTTATTAAAGTTCTATGAGCACCACTGAAAATCAAATTGGTTTTATTATGGTACCAAGAGGTGCCAATAGGTTTAATATTTTAGTCAGGTTTATGAGAATCTACAAAGCTTGCTTAAAACGATCCTGAGGCCTTGACTTATAAAATTCCTTTCACTCCTATCAAAGGTTTTATTTTGACTTTATGAACACGTAAAAAGCTGTTTTGAAATGCTGTTCTAGGACTCATTCATATCATTTTATTATTTTTAGCTTTAAAAGCATTTTGAAACCATTTTACCTCCAGTAAATGCATTTAACGGCAAATCTGCATTGAGAGAAGTCATCAAAGGACCATACAGTTTTATAGTAGCCAATTTAGGCTTTTTGGTAAACTGTGATTTCTTCCAATCGCCATATTGAAATATATGAAATCTTTGAAATGTGTAAAAACACCAAATTTTAAATGTTATGCCTATGAACTATGGATCAGAGACCAATTTTGGCATTCTTCCAGATAACCCATCAGTTTTCAAGAAATTCATAATTAATTTTTCGAATACATTTGTTTCATTTTGGTTTTTGTTGTTGTTAGCTCGCATAATTTCCGAGGCGAATTAATTTTCGGCTCTTATCGTGTCAACATTCACCATAAAGTTAAATGCGCATATAATTTGTAGCATGTTACCCTATGAAAAAAAACACAATTTGTTTCGTATATTTTGCTATTAATCAAAATTTCTCGCAACACTAGAACTTATTTCTCAGATATTATTTACTGTTAGATGAATCCGAAGAGCAGAGAATCGAACAAAGCAGAATAACAAAAACCAACCACGACACCACCGAAATGTTTGAGAGCTGTCGCCATTGGTTTCGATGGCAGCCAATAGGTTTTATGAAGGTATTCAACTGGTCTTAACATCTTTCTCTAGAAAATTTTAAAAATGTTTTGGTCTTATAAAGGTTTTATCAAATAGTTTAGATAATCGTCTAAAGAGTGGACCACTTTGTACACATTTCGGCTTTAAAGATGCATAGCGGAGGTGTTGGTGGACAAAACAGTTTTGTATGTAATTTTATCAACAAAACCGAGAGGAGTGCTATACGGCTGGAATAAAACTAACATTGTTACTTGGGAATTTTTGGCATAATGGGTTAGGTTTGCCTAAAAGGCCATATTCTTCTTCGTGTGACACTTCTTTATGAAAGAAGTAACTTTTGGCAGGCACTTCAGACTGTATGTCTCCTTGTTCACCGCAAGCCACGATAGATTAGGAAGTGACTTGGACATTCCCTTCTCACTGGTCCTCGGCCACAGAGAGGCCTTTTTCGGGTATTGAGAATGGAAAACATATTTGACGTCAAGTGACAAGTAGGTCTCGTCATTTATTATGAACACGACGTCACGGTTTTCCGAAAAGATGTATTTTACCTTCAGCCGCTGCAACTGGATGATTGATACACTCGAAAAAATCAACACGTTGTTTCCATGTGAAATTTCACGTAACTTTCACCTAAACACGTAAAAAAATCGTCTCTTTTCAAATCCGGTAAACATTTCGTGTCAGTGAATTCACGTAACATATATGTAAATTTCACGTAGAACGTTGATTTTTGTGGGAATCCGTAGCGTACAAGAATTCCACGTGTTTATTACTGGTTTTGCCAGTGGATGAAAATTACGTGCGTTTCACGTCGAAACAATGTGTCGATTTTTTTTAGTGTAACACTGCCTTATTTTGGGTACCCAACAGGGTGCTACGATCTGCGATACACAGGTGGATTCACAACCTGGTGGCAGGATAATCACATGGAGAATCGCTAAAATCAGTTCATTTTTTAATGCTTACGTTAATTGCTACAAAATAAGAAAGACTTCAAAAATTTGTTTAAATTTGGAAAGTTCAAAAATCCTTCATATATAAGAGATTCCCCAGAAACTTTGTGATAGAGAAACGGAAAGCTTAAATGAATAAGGCTCTTGAAACCAATGTATTTGAGTGTATGGGTTCACCCGTATGCGTAGATGTTTGTCAAAATCCTTAATACAGACAAACACAGATATTTTTCAATGTTCCCTACAGAAATTTTGAAAAACTGTCTGGCGTCTCTGTGTGCATGATCGATTCCGTTATTTGACAGATTTTGTAGACCTCAGTTGTGCTAACGCGAGTGGACAATATTGCGAAGAATTGAATCGGCGCTGAAAACGTAGACCAGGTCACGACTACCACCACAAGAACCTAATCCGTATTATTTGAACAATATTCGTCCACTTGACGTTGAAAAATATGACTGCTCCACATTTCTTGATTCTATTACTACGAAAACGAACCTCGCTGAATAACTCAAACCGTACATTTTTTATCAAGCGAAAGCTCAAAATAACGCATGCTTTTCAAAACTTGAAACTCTCCTCTAGACAAGAGAGTCGATGTCAATCACCAATACCAGCACCACTCCCTCTCCCAGTATCAAAATGCAATTCCAAAATCCGTTGTGAGTCAAAAGGATAAACACTGAAACTCAGGCATCCATCCTTTTCCCCCCATCCCGTTTTTGCTTCATCCAAATTTCTCAGGAACCCAAAACTCCATGCGGTTCCATCATCACGTGTGGGTAAAATAACATTTCACACGTCACACATCCAACCGACAACTGACGTTTATCACATTTTGCACCACCTCGCCACATCCCTAAATCCAAACCGCCCGCAACACATCCATCAAAAAGTTTTTATTCCTGGAAGAACGCACACATTTCCGATGAAACTGTCTGGAATTTTCAGTTTATTTAGGCACCCGGATCCTCAGCGAGGAAAGTTAAAACAGGCAAATAAAAAAAAAACACACCCACCCAAACACCCAAACAATTATTGCAAGAGGTGGCAAATTTTCAACGCTCAGAACCTTTCACCGCCACCGGTGTCATCTTTTCCGACCTTGAGCGGAAAACTTCGCCACCAAATTGGGCAACGGCGGCGGCCCAGGCCGGAAGGGATCAGCAACTTTCCGCTTAGACACGCCGACTCAATCGATAACCAATGAACATGCGGATGCCTTCCGAGTTAAACGAGAAAAAGTTTTAACTTTTCAGCCTACGTCATCTTTAGGATCGAGTTTAATCGCTGGATGCCCTGGGGGTACTTGGGAGCAATTATAAGCGGAGGAGATTGAGAGACAATGAACAGCCTTAGTTTCGACTCGAGTTTCAATATTCGGGCAGATGACAAAGGGATAATGAAACATCAACAGACGAATTGGAATGCGGTTTTTGGTTTCGGAAGGGGGAGTGGCAGAAGCCAATTAGTCACACTTTTGCAGAAGGCAATTGAAAAGGGTGCTTGTTCATCGCTGTCATCTTGTTCGAGGCAGCAGACGAAACTTGCTAGTGACAACTTCCCATTTGCTCTCGCCAAATAGGTTGTAAGATGAAAGTAAATAGAAAAGCATGAGATGGCTTATTTTCGCTCCGAAGGTTGTCGATTGTCGTTTTCGGAAGCCTGATGATGACTTGGCTGTTTGCCGGGGAACGATGTAATGTTTGCCAGGAGAATCGAAGAGTGATTTGTTGTGTCATAATTTCGGGAAAGCGGCCGACTATTATCAGTGGGGCTGGAAATCAATCTTGTTTGTATAAGTCGCTTTGAGGCTGCCGGCCTGTTTTCAATTGAATTTTTTTTCAGTTTCCGGTCTCTGGTTGTGGTTTTGCTAATGGGATCTCTGGCTAGTTGTGGGACGTGCGTGACACTAGGCTTTGCAATTTTGGGAGACATCTATTGGGGCCGCAGGATTACTTCAGTGGAAGGACAGTCAAGTATCTCGCTAGCATTCCAATTGTAATTTTCATAAAAGCTGTATGCTAGCGATCAAAAGGCATGAAGAGTTGCTTTAGTTATTTTTGGATGTTCCACTCTTAATTGACTCTTAGTTCATTTTCCAACTTAGCCTTAGTATCTTCTACAAAATTGAGTTTGTAGCTTCTATTGAAACTATAATTTATCCCTTTTACTTAGTTGTCAGAAACCATAAGGGGTTAACTGTGTGATTTATGTTTTTTTTTTACGTTTGTCTTGAACTTAATTGAATTGCTTTAGTGAAGTCAATAGTAATCGTGACAACTTCAAACTTGCGTAAAATGTTTCATACTTGACCGAAACTAACCTTCCTCGGATACTACAATTATTGACGCATAAGACATTAGGGTCAATATTGACCCGGATTTCAACACTTTCTAGAATTATGAATCCTAGACAAAATGTTTGTACCCCATTTAAAAGGTTATGATCTCAAAACAAATGCATTGGTGATGGGAAACCGAGTTCCAGTTACAATGGTCACCGGGAATCTGCTACAAAGGAAAAGAGGTTTTGATTTCGATGTGTGCACAGAATCTATATATATTTATATATAGATAAATGGATTTCTGTCTTTCTGTCTGTCTGACCCTAATAGACTCGAAAACTACTGAACCGATCGGCGTGAAATTTTGTATGCAGGGGTTTTTGGGGCCGGGAAAGGTTCTTAGGATGGTTTGTGACCCCTCCCTTCACTGGAAAGGGGGGCTCTGATACAAATGAAACACTCATTCCGACATAACTCAAGAACTAATCAAGCAAAAGAAACCAAATTTAGCATGTGTGAGTTTTTGAAGGCAAGAAAGGTTTCTATGGTAGCTTGAGAACCCTCCCCATCGTAAAAGGGGGGGCGCTCATACAAATGAAACACAAATTTCAACCAAACATCAGAACTATAGCTACTGCTTTGCAAATTTGTTTTTAGTGGTTTTTGGGGCCGGGGAAGCATCTTATGATAGTTCGAGACCCCTCCCGCCTTTAGCAAGGGGGGAACCCATGCAAATGAAAAACAAATTCCTCCATAACTCGAGAACTAATCAAGCAAATGGAACCAAAACTGGTATGGGTGAGTTTTTGACGGCAAGAAATGTTTTTATGGTGGTTTGAAGCCCCTCCTCCCCTGAAAAAAGGGGCCCCCATAAAAATTAAACACGAATTTAAGCCAAACATGAGAACTATCCCTACTGCTATGCTAATTTGTATGTAGGAGTATTTAGGTCCGGGAGAGCATCTATGATAGTTCAAGACCCCTCCCGCCTCTAGAAAGCAGGGCCCTCATGCAAATGAAACGAAATTTGGCATGGTTTTTGAAGGCAAGAAATGTTTTTATGGTAATTTGAGACCTCTCCTCACTCTGGAAAGGAGGGCTCCCATACATACGAAACACAAATTTAAACCAAACATGAGAACTATCCCGACCGCTATGCGAATTTGTATGCAGGGGTTTTTGGGTCCGGGAAAGGATCTTATGATAGTTTGAAAACCCTCTCGCCTTTAGAAAGGGGGGCTCCCATGCAAATGAAAAACTATTTTCTGCATAACTCAAGAACTAATCAAACGAATGGAACCAAAGATGGCATGTGGAGGTTTTTGTAGACAAGAAATGTTTCTACGGTGGATTGAGACCCCCTCCTCTTTGAAAGAGGGGCTCTCATACAAATGAAACACGAATTTGAGCCAAACATGAGAATTATCCCAACAGGTATGACTATTTTTATGCAGGGATTTTTGGAGTCGGGGAAGGTTCTTATGATGGTTCGAGACCCCTCCCGCATCTGGAAGGGGTGCTCCCACACTAATGAAGCACAAGTTTCTGCATAACTCGAGAACTAATCAAGCAAATGGAACCAAATTTGGGATGTGGGGGTTTTCGAAACCAAAAAATGTTTCTATGGAGGTTTGAGACTCCTTCCCTCTCTGAAAGGGGTGAGCTCTCATGAAAATTAGACACAAATGTCAACCAAACATGAGAATCATACCTACTTTTATGAAAACGTATATGTAGGGGTTGCTGAGGCCGGAGAAGGTTCTTATGATGGTTTGAAGCACCTTCTCCGCCTGGAAGGGGAGGACTTCCATACAAATGAAACACAAATTTATGCAAAGCCCGAGTTTTTGGAATTGGAGTTCTTCAAATGGAACCAATTGTTGTGCAATTGTCAGGAAAAATCCCGTTCGGCTGGAAGAAAATATGAATACCGTTCGTAAAAGGATGTTGTTCACCCACTAGCAAAATTCTGGGTTGTCGTAACTTGCCTTCGGAAAACTGATTAATATACATCATTCAACTCACTCAAGGGTCCACCAAAGGTTCCCGGATCTGTGGACCACAAGCCAGGACAATACCCGAGAAACAGCACGCAGAATAATCGAGTGAGCGCTGACTGCTCATTTCAAGGTGCAGAACTTTCCAAATAGGGACGAACGCCAGGCCATATGCACAAACGTAGTGAATCTACCGTGACCAAAGGCACCATAAATGGTAATTTACAAAACTGGGTGCCTATAAAACGGTTTATGATTTGCCTACATGCCCTTCCATCCAGTATTGGTATGCAGCTAATTTTGTATATTTTTTACCCAAATACATGAACCCACTAAACTGTCCTGGACTTCGTTCGATCAAAACCTATTGGGCTACAATGAAGCGTAAACTTCCGAAGACTAACAAAGGTCAAAAAAGGAAATGATGAGAAAATGTAAAAAAAACTGAGCGAAACGTACCGGAAATTACTGTGCAGGTTCGGATGGAGGGCTTTAATCGCAATTGTCAAACATTTTACTCAAAGTTATTCTAAAATGCAATCGTCGTTGTAAGCTGAAATAAATAAATATACTAAACTACTGTATTCAAAATTTGGTGAGCTTGAGTCAATACTGGTCAATCTAAAGTGTTGCAATAATTATCGATTCACCCATTATATATTACGATCGACTTTTATTTAAACCATAATAAGTCCTTTTTAACGGGTCATCCGGAAACTATTTCTTGGATGCCACATGCCAAGTATAATCCTGGCCAGGGAACACGATATTTGATCAAATACGCTGCTGCATGTAAGATTATGTTAAGATTTTGAAACTGTTAACGAAAATGGCACACCTATCAATAAGTGGCATCAATTTTCAGAGGCTAATTAAGTTTAAACTCCAAGATTGTTTCGCCAGATTTAGGAAATGTACTACTCAAAGATTATTATGAGTATGTAAACTTTAGAACAACATTGGGAACATCAGTTTTACAAAAAACAACGACAAAGGAGGGTGCGACCAACCTCTGCTCCTCACAAGTTCCTACCTCAAGCCTCCTCGAGTCATATTATCACAAAAGACTGCCACGAAGACGCTGGTTGGCGTAGCCTGGGCAATGTTGTCATTTTGACAATAGCGAAGTGAGGGGGTGCGACCTGTTAATCATATGATTATTTTCCATTCCCATATCTTTAAGGTCTTCCAGGTCATCATTGTAAAAAAGATTAAAATTAAAAAAAATCATTTTATTCCCAAGGCTGTCATACATTGTCGAAGTTTTCTGTTTCATAATGGTTGCGCAAGGTTGTCTACAATTGCAAAAACAACAGCATTCGGCACACATGTAGTTTTCAGTTCATTTTATAATATCCTTCCACTATACATATTATCTTATATGACATTGTTTATTCATTACCATTTCCATTCATCTTTATCATCATCATTACCATTTTTATCATTACTTGTGTTTTCGTTATTTATATATTAACATTAAAATAATTTTATAATTTTTATCTAAAAAGTTATATATACTTTTAATCATTATTTCTAATCTGTCCAGTTATTATTTTGATCCTTTCTTCTCCTCCTATGATTAAGAAGTATCTTGTGCCTTGAATACAAGAAGATGCAACGGAGTCTGTGGTAGGCTTGTGCACTTATTACTGAATGTATTTTTCATTTCCGGTTTGCGAATGGACATTTTAGAAAACCTGAGCTGATCTGATTCGTGCAGCGCTGTATGGCATTTGGCAAGTGTACGATTTTACAGTTCCTGTGTCATAAACTCACAATATCATTATATTTGATGATATTTTTTTGTTTATATTTTTTTTTTCCTATTATCGAGATTTTCAGCCCTGGGCCCCAGCCATCTCCTGTCGTAGTCACTCAAATACCTTTTTGGGTATTTTCGTAACTTGTTCGGGGGTCAGATTTGAACTCGTGACTTTGGCGTGAGAGGTATGGATGTTAACCACTACGCAGGGGTCACTCTATTTATTGTTTAATTGATTTTGTCCTTTTGTCTTAAAAACTCTTTCAATTGAATCTTCCCTGTTTTAGAAGCAACTCCTAACTCAGGAGCAATAACTACGGAATACGGTAGTTTTTGTTTTCAGTCAGTGACTTGGTCGCACTTCATTAAACTGGAACGTATTCAGTATCGAAGTCTTCGTATCGCGTTAGGTTGCATGCACTCATACGATGAGTCTTGAAGTGCTGGCTGGCATGTTGCCACTCTCGGATCGGTTTTCAGAATTATCTCTCGGGCTCCTCACCAGGTGTGAAGTTATGAACCAGGAACCCCCAGGTAATCGAAAACTTTGAGAAGCTCCTTGAGTTGAATCCTCAAATCCGCTTCATGATTTTGTACCATTTGTACATAACACAGGATGTCAGCCCTTCGCCGAACATTTCCAATCGTGTTTGCTTCTCCGATTTCGACAATTCGGTTCATTTTGATTTATCCATGAAGCAGGAGCTTCGTGGAATCCCAGAGCATCATCGTCCTATGCTGCAAAGTTTGGCCAAGTTGATTCCACCAAATCATTCTTCACTGACGGATCATAATTAGAGGAGTCAGCAGGCTTTGGAATATTTGATGAAATTTATAGCGCCAATCGTAAACTTCAAGATCCTTGTTCCGTATATGTCGCTGAATTAGCGGCAATACACTTTACGCTAGAAATTGTTGCCTCATTAAAACCGGATCAGTACTTCATTTTCACGGATAGTCTTAGTTCTATAGAGGCTATTCGCTCATTGAGGCCGGTAAAGCACTCCTCGTATTTTGTCATGAAAATACAGGAGCTTCTAAGTGCATTATCTTCGTGTTAATTTATCATCACCTTTGTATGGGTCCCACCTAATTGTTCAATTCCGGGCAATGATAAAGCGGACTCGCTTGCAAAGGTGGGCGCTATGGAAGGCGATATTTGCGATCGACAAATCGCCTTCAACGATTTTTTCCTATTTTTCGTCAACAGTCACTCGTCAGCTGGCAGTATAAATTGAGTGAAGGAGATTTGGGGCGATGGCAACATTCTATCATCCCGAAGGTGTCGAAGAAATCTTGGTTCAGGGAGATGGATGTGGGACGAGACTTCATTCGTGTCATGACTCGGCCCATGTCCAATCATTATTCTTTGAACGCTCATTTATACCGACTTGGGCTGAAGGACAGCAATCTCTGTGACTGTGGACAAGGCTATCAGGACGCAGATCACGTTATTTGGTCTTGTGCTGAACATCGTGAAGTCAGATCTGAGCTTTATGATTCCCTTCGGGCTCGAGGTAGACAACCCAATGTGCCAATTCGAGATATTTTTGCTGTACGTGATTTGGAGTACATGAAACTCAGATATGTGTTTTTGACTAACATTAGCCTTAGATTTTTGTTAATTTAACCTTTATGTTTACCATAATATTTTTTTTTATCTGTGTTTTTGAGTGTATTTTTTTCAAAAAATGTTCAAGCCAAAAGAAAACGATAAAATGTACATATATAAGTGTTTAGATAATTTAGAATTTAAATTTAATGTGTTATGTAAGCCATACTTTAAATTCCCACCCTCTTTCCCATTCAACTATCTATATAAATAAAAATGAGTTGGGGTTTCCTTTGTCACGATTTAACTCGCGAGCGGAAGAACCGATCGGCGTGAAATTTTTTAGGCAGGGATTTTTGGGGCCGGAGAATATTCTTATGATGGTTTGAGACCCCTCCCTTCACTGGAAAGGGGGGCTCCCATACAAATGAAACACAAATTTCTACACAACTCGCGAACTAATCAAGCAAAAGAAACCAAATTTAGCATGTGGTGGTTTTTTAAGACAAACATTTTTTCTATGTTGGTTTGAGACCCCTTCTCATAATAAAGGGGGGGGGGAGGACTCCGATACAAATGAAATACACTATTCTGAATGACTCGAGAACTAATCAAGCAAATGGAACCAAATTTAGTATGTGATGGTTTTTGAAGACAAAAAATTGTTCTATGTTGATTTGAGACCCCTCCCCTTTCTGAAAAGGCCTATTCAAATGAAACGCAAATCCTTGCATAACTCGAGAACTAATAAGAGAAATGGAACCAAATTTCGCATGTGGAAGTTTTTGAAGGAGGGAAATGTTTCTATGATGATTTGAGACTCTTACGTCGTATGAGGAGGAAGGGGGGGGGGGGGTGCTCTCAAACAAATGGAACCCAAATTTCTGCATAACTCGAGAACTAATAAAGCAAATTGAACCAAATTTGGAATGGAGGAGTTTTTTAAGGCATGAAATGTTTTTATGGTGGTTCAAAGCCCCTTCCCTCCCTAAAAAGGGGGGCTCTCATACAAATGAAACACAAATTTTAACCAAACATGAGAACTATACCTTCTGTTTGCAAATTTGTATGCAGGGGTTTTCGGGTCCGGGAAAGCATCTTATGATAGTTCGACACCCCTCTCGGCTTTAAAAAGGGGGTTTCCATGCAAATGAAAAACTATTTTCTGCATAACTCAAGAACTAATCAAACAAATGGAACCAAAGATGGCATGTGGAGGTTTCTTTGAAAGAAGGGGCTCTCATACAAATGAACCACGAATTTGAGCCAAACATGAGAATTATCCCAACAGGTATGACTATTTTTATGCAGGGATGTTTGGACTCGAGAAAGGTTCTTATGATGGTTCGAGACCCCTCCCGCATCTGGAAGGGGTGCTCCCACACCAATGAAACACGAAGTCCTGCATAACTCGAGAACTAATCAAACAAGTGGAACCAAATTTGGGATGTGGGGGTTTTCGGAACCAAGAAATGTTTCTATAGAGGTTTGAGATTCCTCCCCTCTCTGAAAGGGGTGGGCTCTCGAGAAAATTAGACACAAATGTCAACCAAACATGAGAATCATACCTACTTTTATGAAAACGTATATGCAGGGGTTGCTGAGGCCGGAGAAGGTTCTTATGATGGTTTGAAGCACCTTCTCCGCCTGGAAGGGGAGGACTTCCATACAAATTAAACACAAATTTATGCAAAGCCCGAGTTTTTGGAATTGGAGTTCTTCAAATGAACAAACTTTGGTATGTGGGGGTTTTTGGGCAGGATTTTTCTCTTAGGTGGTTCAAGACGCCGTCCCTCTGGAGAGGGTGAAGGAGGGCTCTAACCAATGAAATAGACATTTGAACCAAACATGAGTATTATCCATGCAACTAAAACACAAAATGTGTATTTCTCGGGTAGGAAGTAAATTCTGATGGAAGTTTGAACCCCTTTTTAGTCAAGAATTGCAAGATAAAATTACGTACAAACTGATAGGATACGGCTTAGTTTGTCTTTGAAATGCTTCTACGCAGAAATCAAAACCGGTAGAAACAACCGGTCCAAGGGTTAAATTAATAACACAACCCTTTTTTTGCACAAATAACACACACAAACAAACAAAAATATTTTAACCAGATTCATTCAGAAGAATTCTATTAATTTTTCATTCATTTAGTCGCATGCGTTGCAAGGCTCGCACCGGGTTCAGCTAGTTGTATATAAATACGAAAACTTGGCTCTGTAAAATTGATTCGATTGAGCCTGTTCAAATAAATGATAAAAAAATAGATTTTAAAACTCATTTGCTTCAAGGACATTATCAGCAATGACCATTTGAATTCATCTGGTTCTCGTTAATCCGGGTCTCCGGAGCTGTGTTCCGGTACGGAGACACTATTTGGAAACATCTATTGAATTTCCAGGAATGGATGTTAAAATCATTAAAATAATTTCTAGACTCTTTTTTTATTCCATTCTGGGCCATATGCCGACTTGTTCCTCCAACGGCTAATCTGTAACAGGTTCTCCTGCGGCCTCGAGTGACCATGAACATTTTCAGAGGAAAACCCTGGCAATATGGGTATCAAAAAGTTCATGATATTTCTCCAGTAGGATATTTCTCAACGTTGTGTGGCCATTTTATGATTTGTCCTTGGACCTGTTTTTCCAGAAGAGGGTCCAATTTATCTTCAACTAGCCATTTTCATGTTTAGTAGGAAAGTCTGGCAATACGGGTATTAAAATTCATGAAATTTCCAGTAGGATATTTTTTAACGTTTTGTGGCTATTTAATGATTTGTCCTCGGACTGGCCATTCCAAAACAAGTCCCCGTTCGATTAGCCATTAACATATTTAGAACCCTGGCAATATGGGTTTCAAAATTCATGAAATTTAACCAGAAAACTATTTCTCAACGTTTTGTGGCCATCTGATAATTTGACCATCTGAACGGTCAACTCGGGACAGGTTCCTGTGAAGCCTCGAGTAGCCATGAACAAAACTAGCCACAAAACGTTGAGAAATATTCTTCTGAAGGTAGGTTCCTTCTAAATATGTTCATGGACACTCGAGGCCACAAGGGAACCTGTTACACATTGGCCGTTGCAAGAACAAATCAGCCTACGGCCCACAATAAAATAGAAAGAATTCAAATTATCATTGCTTAAAATGTCCCTGAAGCAAATGAGTTTTTGAATCTAACGGTGCCAAAGAATAGGAATCGGTCAATAATAGCCACAGTTATAATCATTTGAATTTAATGGATACACGAGTCCATTACTTAAGGTGTAGAAAAATCGAAGTCCCTCCCCTCCTCCGGCCCCATACTACTATACGAAATGTTTTTAAAGGGCGATACGGTCAAAATTTGGTCAATATCAACTTGACGTATTTCTTTCAATTTTGCATTTAAAAAACCTGAACACCCCTCATTTTGAAGGTGTGTGTGTGTAGAATGTTGCTCTTATTTTGATTTTGGAATTCACTCTTCAGTTGTCAAAATGCCGTCCAAGCAAGAAGAGCAGCGTATCAAAATTTTGCTCGCGCATCGTGAAAATCCGAGCTACTCGCACGCAAAGTTGGCAAAATCGCTAAAAGTTGCCAAATCAACCGTTACAAATGTAATTAAAGTGTTTGGGGAACGTTTGTCGAGAGCCAGGAAGTCTGGATCGGGGAGAAATCGAAAACCGGAAGCCACTGAGACGACAAAGAGAGTTGCCGGTAGTTTCAAGCGAAACCCTAACCTATCTCTCCGAGATGCCGCAAATAAGCTGGGTGTATCGTCCACAACCGTGCATCGAGCCAAAAACGAGCCGGACTATCGACTTACAAGAAGGTAGTGACTCCAAATCGCGATGATAAACAAAATACGACGGCCAAAGCGCGATCCCGGAGGCTGTACACGACGATGCTGACGAAGTTTGACTGCGTGGTAATGGACGACGAAACCTACGTCAAAGCCGACTACAAGCAGCTTCCGGGACAGGAGTTTTATACGGCAAAAGGAAGGGGAAAGGTAGCAGATATTTTCAAGCACACGAAACTGTCAAAGTTTGCAAAGAAATATCTGGTTTGGCAAGCCATCTGTACCTGTGGCAAGAAATGCAGCATTTTCATAGCTTCCGGGACTGTCAACCAAGAAATTTACGTGAAAGAGTGTTTGAATAAACGTCTGCTGCCTTTCCTGAAGAAACACGGTTGTTCCGTACTGTTTTGGCCGGATTTGGCATCTTGCCATTACGGTAAAAAGGCCATGGAGTGGTACGACGCCAACAACGTGCAGGTGGTTCCCAAGGACAAGAACCCTCCCAACACGCCAGAGCTCCGCCCAATTGAGAAATACTGGGCTATTGTCAAGCGGAACCTAAAGAAGACCAAAAAAACTGCTAAGGACGAGCAGCAGTTCAAGGCAAACTGGCTTGCTGCGGCGAAGAAGGTGGACAAGGTGGCTGTACAAAATCTGATGGCAGGGGTCAAGCGTAAGGCCCGACAATTCGGATTTGGAAAAGCGGAAGCCTAACTGAATATTTTTTCTGAATTTTATAGTAATTGAACTTGAAAAAGAAATTTAATTTGATTTTTTAAATAAACGATTTCACCGATTTACACGCGTTTTCCCTTGACCAAATTTTGACCGTATCACCCTTTACGCAAAAAGTTGCCTTCCAGTTTTTATCAAGATATCACTGAATTTCAGCTTCTTGTTTTAAAATAAAGTATGAAATTTCGTAATGTAAAACATTTAAAGCTACCCGGATACCCTATTGAATACATAAGGGTTAAAGGTTTTAACACAAGCTTTTCTATTTTTTTTCTATGTTGAACAGAATCTGAACTCAAAGCTCTAAATTCCCATGTTCATGATTTATAACTAAGGCAAACAACTAACTCAACTGCTCATCACATTGAAACCGACTAGACCTCAGAAGCAATTAGCGTCATTTCCACAAGCAAGTGCAACAATTCCCAGTGCAGATGAATATTTGATGACAACAATTAGAATAATGCATCCTCTCCGGCATGTCAGCTCAAACTTGAAAATGTTCTGAAAAACGAGCTAAAATTCAATTTCCCATTTAGTACCTTCGCAACATCGATTACGAAAATCCACTCCTTTCACGCCACTGATGAACCTCTGAACCTCACGCAACAGCTAATTATTCAGTCAAACATCAAACTTGGCTTACTTGTTCCCTAAACGTTTCTGGGGCCAGAATCAATCTTTGTTTTGGAGTATATTTTCCGTACGCCTCTTCCGAAGCAGCTGCGAAATCCAACTGCCTGCCGCGTATTAAATAATAAATCTCCCTCGGGATCTGTTCCGACCGTTGCTTCACTTTTTGTTCCGCCAGCGGATGCCCCAGAATCACTTATTAATTTATCTCATCTATCCCTTCCGTCGGAACACACCTGGTGCAACCTGTATTCCCACACTTCACTCACTAAGCACTTCACTTTGGGAGGTGATAAATTTTGGATTTTCAAAAACCCGAACCGTGCACGTCTGGAATCTGTGAAGAAGACGATGGGGAAACTCGCAAATTCAGCAGGATTTTTCGCCTGCTACGGGTTGTGTCGTTTGTCGATTCGGTGAATTTTTCTGCATCCGTTGCTTTGTGGGATATATCGAGATACCGCTGACTGGCAAAACTGAACTGTTGCAAGAATTAAAACCTAGAATCAATTGTTTCCCCCTGTCAACCACACACTAATCGACCGAACCTTGTCGTTTGTCCCCGAAACATCAATCACCGCACACCGGTTCGGTTAACTCGATTAAATATGTTCTACCATCCCGAACGGGAGCAGGCTTTCTTCTGCTTCAACTCCATCCGATTCTGTCGAGGCTCAGCAGAAGAGAAGTTCCTTTCCCGCCAGCTTCCTTCAACTTTACACACGGCTCTAGTAGGAAGTAGTCGGACCAACGATCGAACGAACGAACGAACGCGTCATCTCAGCACGACGGTCTCCGCGAAACTGAATCGCACTGAACCGGGTCCTGCCTGCTGATCCCGAAACTGTGCAAAGGGATGCTGCCTCTGTTATCAAGCCACGCGATGCCATGGTTGTGTGGTAGGTACATCAAGTGGGAACCGGGTTCGTTCAATGGCCTCTTCCCAGCTGGCAATGGGACATCCCGATGATGCTGGGGCGCGGGACGGGTGGATGAAAAAGGATTTGTTTTTCCGGAAGTGGGAGGGTGGTACTCACTGTTGAATGCGAAGTGGGTTCCTATAGATGCTTTCGCGCGCGCTCTCGCTCACTCTCTTTGACGCCGGGTGGATGATAGACATAACGAGAGGGAAGTGAGAGAGAGCCCCACGAGACTGCTTGGCTCCTGCCTTATAGTGCAATGTGGATGACTCCGTTGAGGGAAGTGATAGCGGGAAAATTTTGTCGAGCAAGAGGGTTTCGATCAAACGATGATGAGAGAGCTGGAGAGGAATTTTGATTTATAGCATAATTTGATGCGGGTACAGCAGATTATGTTCCAAAGTTGAAGAGAATCAACAAGTTATAAATTATGTGATTGGGGGAATGCAAGCCGTGAGAAATAAACCAACAGCTTAATGGTAGGATTGACTAGTAGGTAAATTTATGGAATTTAAATCAAAAGAAATTTTCGTCTCGCGTAGCAATGGGATTTAACACAAACAAAGTTCTATGGAATCATTTTTTTACAACTTGAACATCGATAATACTGAACACAAATGCTTCAAACCTTTCTCTTAGATAAAAGCCTAACATCTACACAAAGATCCTCCCACATTAAAGACGGATTTACCAGATCATCTCCGAATCCCCAAATAACATCCTCTTCCATTTCAAACCTCACCTTTATACCCGCAAAATCTCGCAAGCATAACTATCTGCCGACTAACAAATCCCCAAGCAAATACCCATATGCAGCCCATCATCGATTGAACAAACCCCCATTCCGAGCGGTGGACTTCTCTAGCTTTCCCACCACTTCCCACGAAAAGCCAAAAAGCACCCCAGCAAACAGCTTCAGATCCCTCTGGCTTCTTTCTATTCCCATTCAACCCGAGCATATAATAACCACACTATTCCAATCCGAAGCACTACATAAATATATTCCTTTGGACGGATGGAAATCCTTTCAGCAGCCATATTTTGTTATGAACGAACCGGCAGCTTTGGAAAATATCATTTTGCACCGATAGGGATATGGAAATCAGGAACCACACAAACTTCAGCACGTGAGCTGAAAGGATAAACCTGTAGACACTTGCATTGATGTTGCTACCTATTTGCCCCCTAACCCCCCCGCCTATCAACCCAACAAATGATTCGCACGTGACAGGCCATTTCCCCACCCCCCACCCCCATTCAAACCCATTAGCCCAAATTGGGCAACACGGCTACGGCATGTTCGAGATATTGGAAAATTGCCGTAGCAGAATTACTCAACCGTTCAGTTGAATAACGCCCATGCACTGGAAACTGGACTGACCGCTTGGCGCTGTTTGGATTCAAAACAAGAAGATGGAAAACGGCCAGCCTCATGCTCCTCCGAAGAAATGAACGCAATCATCATCATCATCATCGCCGAATCTGTCAGCAGCGTGATCATTCGCCGTTTGGCCATTCAATTCGTGAAGCATTCAGGTTATTCAGCTGATTTTTGAGCCGCACTGAAGCGAATTATTGGCCGCTAATTCTTCGAATTTGACCACTCAAAAGTCAGTCAATGCCGTCAATTTAGTGGTTTCCATTATGAGCTCGGTATGGATGTGGGAATGCAGCGATTAAAAATTAACAATTTGGATGCACCCATCCGATCGGTTCGGCGTGGGTTTAGATTTGGAGCGGGCCGATCACAATGGGTGGTTGGAAATTCGACTTGCTAGAATGTGCTTCACGAGTTATAAATATGTGTTCAGAGGAAATTGAAGTGTTTGTCATGCCAAGAAAACTTCTTCAGATGGATTCTTAAGCTACTGCCACCAATCCGAAATCCGGATTAACCACGAACATCATAACAAACTATTACAGACACAGCGCACATCTTAAATTCTCACTCTACAATAAAGCCCGTCCACGTTAAATTTAGAACACCTTTCTTTCAGTGTAGATTTTGAATTATTTCACGAGTCGCTGAAACGTTTCACTTATATGACAGCTGAAACTCTCCACTTTATTTCGTGGTACAACATGTTTACATTCTTTTTATATTCAGTAAAATGGCGCCGAATCAAGTGGAAGTGCGCAAACGCATTTTGTACGAACGGCAGCAAAATCCGGATTTATCGGTAGGTGATCTTGCCAAGAAACGAAAACTACTGAAAAGTACCGTGTTTTGTGTTTGCAAATCATTTGACCAGCACTTAACTGTGGATCACAAGGTTGAAAATGGAACAAATTGAATAGTATGCTCCCCACAAATGGACAAGAAGGTGGTAGACAGTAACTATTGAGAAAAATCCCAATTTTTCTGGAAGTCAAAAACATGACCATGATTTACCACCCGAGATTGTAATAACACAAAAAACCAAATGATATGCTTGGGACTATACATTTTCAATGTGTAAGAACTGGTGATCTCTAGCTAAGGCAATACCGGCGCCGACCGCGCCCGAATGCAGGGCAAGTAGAGAATGGATAGGAATTGACATGATACTCGCTTTACTGGAAGCCGAGAACTCCTCTGCACTTCAACGAGAAATCACTGGGATGTTGGATAAAATGATTGGGTTTAAAGGGAGTCCTTTTGGGTAAACGGTGTGCTGAGTTCAACTGACAGTGGGAGCGAATCAGATATTTAACTATGTTCCTGGATGTATTCTCTGTACAGCCAAATTTTGGCACTGATTTAAACCAACAGTATGGATGCTGTTGGGGCCACTCACAAGTGTCAAAGATTTATTTCAGCAGAATACAAAAGTATGTTAAACACCAAGTTTGAGGACAGATTTTAACCAACTGTAGAGATGCCCAAGTGTGAGTGGTTTATTTCAGCAGAATACAAAAATATATGCGAGTTTGAAGACCGATTTACACCAACAATAAGGATGCTGTTGGGGCCACTCACAAATGTAAGTAGTTTATGTCAATGGAATACAAGAACACGTTAAAAACATCGAGTTTGAGGACCGATTTGAACCAATAATAGGTATGCTGTTGGGGCCAATCACAAAACTGAATGGTTTATTTCAGCAGAATACAAAAGTATGTTAAAACACAGAGTTTGAGGACCGATTTAAACCAACAGTAGGGAACGTTGGGACTACTCACAAGTGTGGGTGGTTAATAGAAGAAAAAAAACCCTATGCTACACAGCAGTAACACATCTACACTACCATCACCCTCTCTTCAACCTTGAAGCAGATAACATTTCTTTATGACAGCCTCCTAAAGTATAGTTGAAGCGATACAGCATTTCTACCAGACAGCTGCCCTACCAGCTAAATACGCAACCCTTAGCTGTCGGTCTTTGTCATCTTTTGACCCGTAGACGCATGAAGTAGGAACTTATGAGGACCAGTAATATGTTGCGAGGACGCACGCTCCATCCCAGTTGCCTACTCACCATTTTGCAGAACATCCTCTGGTCTGTTTTTGAAAACAAAGTAGATCACTACAACTATCACAGACAAAACCACAATCAAAAGACGCATGATGTTCCCTTCTGGAGAGCAACAAAGACATATTTTAAAAGATCCTCGCTACACTCCTCCAGCCACACTCCAAGGCCCAAATGGCCCATCCAACCATAACATCACCAAACACATTTATTCAAATACAATCACATCATGCCTATGATCGCATGCCAGTCATCTATGAAAACTGCAGCTGAAATTCAGAAGTGAAATCCACATGTTCATGCTGAAATGCTCAAAAACAAACTGGGTCTTCAATTGAATTACATGCACCAAAGCTAAATGGCTTCAGAATGCAAAGATCACTCCAAAGCGCGCTGAAATCATCAACCAAACGAGAACGGCAAATAAACAATATGACTAAAAGGCACACGATCTTCAGTCGCACTACCTCACCCAGCTATTGTCAAATTGGACGATCTCCTGCTTTCACGCTAACCAGAGTCTCCATGTTTCAGCTGTCAGTCCTCGCGACCACATGACCCATAGAGACGTGGAACTTGTTTGAACTTGTGAAGACCGGAGGCAGGCCACACCCTGTAATACTTAGCTTAATTTCGTTTGATCCCGTATCCGATCCCAAAAAGTCAATGAACAACACCCATCACCATCAGTTGAAAACTACACCGGTAACGATTTCATCACACTACCACAACAACTGCTCTACCCGCGATGCTTTTCCTGGATTTACTCAAAACAAGAAAAAATGGAGTAATCGGTATTTTGTTTCTTGCAGGTTTTCACAAACAAAGAGGGTTAGGATAACAAATTCACTATACACTTGTAAAATGTTATATAAAATTGAAAACAGAACGGGAAGAAATGACCAGCCGAAACCGTTCAAGTCTTACTTCGCGCACCGCATACTACGATCCGCAAAGTTGGGAAGTCAAAATCATTCATACAAACAGCGAACCAGAGACAAGGACTGAATGACAAGCAGAACTTCACTGCAAAAAGTCTTACTAAAGAACTTTACATCATTTTTTTTTGTGTCATTGTCTTGTATCATAATCAACGACGAAAACTTACGTACTCGGAGACTTTAAACAGCTTCCGGGTCTGGTTTTTTCACCGCAATGCAAAGAAAAGCCATCGCCGAGCATTTCCGAACAAAGGAAGTGTCCAAAAAGCGGTTGCTACCGTTTATTAGAAGCTACAACTCTCCAGCTTTGTTTTGGTATGATTTGGCCTGTTGTCACTGTACGAAATCCGTTCTGGAATGGAATAAGGTACAAGAGATCAAATAAGTAACAAAAACAATCAATCCACCAAACTGTCCATAAATTCGCCAAAAAGAGAAGTACTGGACTCTAGTTAAGCAGAAACTCTTCGAAACTAAGATGAAAGCAAATGGTACCGATGATTTCAAGAGAAGATGGAGAGTCGTCACTGCGGGCATATCTAAGGATACCGTACGGAACCTGATGTCGGGTGTACCATAGAAGGTTCGTGAATTTAACAGAAACAATGATTAACATCTTAATCAACTGTTTCTAGTGTAGATTCAACTCTATAATTGTGAAATAAACAATTTATTTTGTGGGGTTTTTCGCAAATTTAGTCGCTATTATTTTGGTGTCCGAAATTTAACGTTGACAGGCTTTATCGTCTGTACGAAGTTGTTTTTCTTTTTATAGATTCACTCAACTTTAAAGCATGAACATGATTGACCTCCCGAGGTTGCTACTCCGTTATTGCCAACTGTAGTAGCACAGAGAACCAGCAAATTAACTAACATACATCCTCTATGAGTACAAACTGGTGATCCAAAACTTAGGCAATGCCAGCGCCGACACTGCCCGAATGTTGGTCAAGTAGGGAATGGGTAGGAAAGCGTCGACGAGATACCCGTCTTAACCTTGAGCAAGCCTTAATAGCGCGTGTGTGCTTTGTACAACACGTTCAGATTTTCCTTTTGACCATTTTGATGCAGAAGCACTAATCTGTGAAAATTAGCGCGACCTCCTCAAGAAACTCGTTCTTGACTAAACAGCGTATTTCTTGATTATAGACTGTTCCGAAAATTATAAATACACAAATGATTACCCGTCAATTCCATAATCCAGCGCCGCATTCATGCGTCAACTTTTGGACTGCGTCACTGTCGTTTACAGCCAAAATTAAACTGATGTTGTCATTTTTTTTTTTTTCAATTTTTCGCACGGAAGTTCTCGGAAGTTAATGCATGGTCTCTCCTCCCGAACAAAGAAAACGGATCAGCGCACAAACGGTGCACCGTCAGTGGTCTTTCGATCAGAAAACAGTGAGCGTCAGAGCAGTTCAAACCGCATTACAGATGTATCAACTACAGTGCTCTTTCGTAGATTCCCGGTCTATGCCCAGAGGTTCACCCTATCGAAACATTCTGGACTTTGATGAAGGCGAAGCTGAGAAAATTAATGAAACCAGTGGATGGTGTTGACAAAGAAAAAAAAAGAAAGACTGAATAAAAGTGGTGAAAATGGTAGGAGAAAGCACTGTGAAGAAATGTGTGAGTAGTGTCGAGGGAAAATTTTAGAAAAGTCGCCTACTCTACGAAAAATCAATGGAATGAAAATATTGTTATATACTATGCTTGAGAATAAATTAAGGTATGCTCATTTCTATTTTAAGAAAGAAAGTATATTTATATTTTCTGAACAGTAGCATGCGAAATTGCGAGACGTCTACCCGTAAATAAAATACGTGACATTTGCATTTTAAAAAAATGGACAAAAAATGCCGATTTTTGATGGGTTTACCTTCACCCACACTGACAAAACTACCCATACAGCATCAATCATAGTAACCCATGAGTCAGCAGACAAAATTTGATACCTCTATCAGTCGAACTCTAACCGTGATGGCAAACAGTGAAGCAACTCCTTTCAAAAGTGTGCGCGTTCAAAGAACGGCACCCTACCGCGTTGAAAACGGACATCGTGCAGCACTTTGTGGACGCCAGATACGTCCGTTCCGGAGTCTACAACATCTTGGCACTATTAGACAACAATCTGAGCATCGGAAGAAAGCCCGGTTCCGGACGGCCGACAACCTTAAGCGACAAGAAGCTCCAAAGGATGCTGATGAGGAAGACCGAGGGAAAAGTGGCTACGTCGCTGCGTGCGTTTCGTCGGGAGGTCGGTTCAACCGGCCAAACAGTGAAAAAGTACCTGGCGAACATGAATATACATGTCAGGAAGCGGAAGCACGTCCACTGGTTTCGGAGCTGTAGGTGATGGCGCAGCGGCAGTGGCTGAATAAGATGGTCAACTCTATTATCCCGGCGAATCGCGATGTGGCGGTGGTGATGGACGACGAGACCTATCTCATCCTGGATGGAAACGACTGGCAGGGCACTTCGTATCTTACTTTCCCCACGAAGGAAGTGAGCCCGAGGTGAAGTGCATTTCACACACCAAGTTCCCCGAGAAGGTGCTGTTGTGGCTGACAATCAGCGAGAAGCAGATGCCAAAGCCGCTCTTCTTTCGCTCTGGAGTGGCCGTGAACGGGGAAATTTATAGTAAAAAATGCCTGACCAGTCATCAAGAAATACCATAAGGGCGAAGACGCAGTGTTCTGGCCGGATCTGGCGTCAGCTCACTATTCAAAGCAATAGTTGGAGGAGATGGTGCGGCTGAATATCGACGTGGTACCCAAGTCGGCGAACCCGCCCATCGAAAATTTTTGGGCCAACCTGAAGCGTAAGATCTACTTCAACAATTTTGCCGCGAAAACTGAGGAGGTATTGATAAATAAAACGAAGAAAGAACTCACAAACATGCCTACACGCATGTTTTCGTCCACAATGACCAATGTTCCAGTTAACTGCCGGAAGGCCACACGCAAGGGCGTAGAAGTTGTTTGCAAGTAAGCTTCAATAATTTCATTCCATGATAAATTTATGAAAAGCAATTATCTGTACTAGCTTTTTTTTTATCATCATCCGAAAAAAGTCCATTTTGTAATGCAAACGTTATCAAGATATTGCATATTCCTAAAATTAATAGCACACCAGCGCTGCGTAGCGGAAATATTGTGAACTGTTGGTCATCAATCAAACGAGTTCGTTCCACTTAAAAGCAATTCCCGAAGACAAAAACCTTCTATCCGGCGAGGATACCAAGATGTAGCATCTTCCTAACAATAATTAGAACGCTAGTGCCACGTAGTGAGAGAATCCTAAGCTGCTCGTGAATGAAACGGCCTTGACCTACTGAATAGCTTTGCTGAAGTCAGTGCCGTTTCTATGTGCGCATTACGAAATATTCCGGGAAGGAATGTGTTGTACTGGATCTGGATACATTATTTCAACAGTCATTATAACGTTGCACACGAGACTGTATTGGGCGACCCCTCGTCGCCTTTAACATTGTGTCTTGGCTGTCAGTGGATGTATGTGTTACTTTTGCAATCGAATGTTATCCGGAAAACTTGAATCTCGAATAGAAATGTTATGCTGTTGCCGCCTTGTTCCGAGCTAGAAAACGGCAGAAAGACATAGTTCGTGAGGTGTCCGATGTTTTGTATACCGAACATTCCAAAACTCGCAGGCCGGAAGTACCGAAAAACGGTATGGTGGAAGACGTCGAGCTACTATGGCGACACCAGCCATGGTGAAGATCAAGAGGTGCCTTAAGAAAAATTCTCGACGTAGTGCCAGTATTTGCCGTAGTGCCGTAGTGTAGTATATTGACGGAGGATCTTCACGTATTGGATTGAAGTCTCCGTTGGATGCTAAAAGATAAACTTCAGACCAAGCACTACAAGATATAAAAGGTTTAACACTAGTCGGTGAGGAAGAAACAGGACGTGAAAAAAAGGAGGAGATGATGAAGAGGGCCGCGGAAGGAAGGATGGAGAATATCGTGTTTACCGATGAGAAACTCTTCACAATACAGTAGTTTTCTTCAATAAGCAGAACGAGAGGGTTTGGTTGTCATAAAGATCACAAGTCCATGCCGATGTGCTGGTAGCCACCAGGCGACAGAAACCAGCATCGGTGATGGTTTGGGCCGAAAGATCCGAGATATTCGGACTCCGCTGGTTTTTGTTCCTGAAGGAGTGATGATCAACCAAAATACAAATCGGGAACTACTCTAGTAGCACACTTGTTGCCATTCAGTTGAGATAATATTAATATGACTCGTTAAGTCATAATCAGGTTACTACAACTAATTATGATCGTAGTGTGCTACTTGGGTAGTTTTGTAGAATATCGTCGAGCCGTGGGTACGTCGTCACTTAGCAGTTTCCAACAGGACTCGGCGCTGGCTCACAAAGTGAGAAAACCCCAACTCTGGATTCCAAAACATTTCCCAGGGCTTCTTTCGAGCTCGGAGAGGCCGGCGAGTTCACCGGACATAAATCCTAAAACAAACAATGCTAAGCAGTTAAATGTTTTAGTTTTAATCAATTTATCATTTTTTTAAATGTAGCACTGCCCGATCCTGTACAACGCGCGAGTGCTAGGAAAAGTCGGCGTGAGTGCTAAAAGATTAGTAGAAGCCGAAAACACCACTGTACTATAACGAAAGCCACTGGGTTTTTAGATAAAAGAGTTGGTTTGACAGTATGGTTAGTTTTGGTAAACGAATCCGCGCGACGTCTAAATTTTTTTATACATCAGACCGGTTTGTATAAAAAGTAAAAATAACCGCTTTGAACCGATTTGAACCAACAGTGAGGATGCTGTTGGGGCACTCACAAGGTATGATCAAGGTTGCAGATAGTCTGAGACCGCCAGCGCCTGAGCGCGTGCTCCCTGTGTCCTCACCTATTTATTCCCCAAGCAGCACACTACGGTCATAATTAGTTGTAGTAACTTGATTTTGACTTAGTAAGTCATATTTATGTTATCTCAACCGAATGGCAACAAGTGTGCTACTAGGGTCCATATGTCCGCTTTTTTTTCTCGTTCGCTCGTTGAAACCTACAAGGCCTTAGACATATTATCATTGACCCCGGTGTAAAGGCTGCTTGAAGATCCGTGACTGTGGTCAGGAGTCACTTTTTTTCAAGTTCGACTGCTATTCACTGGCTTTTAGTTATCATATAAGTCCAGCGTCCTCAGAAACTTCAGTACAGATAGCTCTGTACTTGGGCCGTTATGCAATATTTCGCGTATTGTGCCTATAACTCCCGTTTTAACCCCTGTACCTTGTCTTAATGCGACGTAAGAACGCATCATGGTTGTAATGCCAAGATTCGTTCCACGCTCATCGGGAGGTCCACTTCACCCAGTGCACAGTGGGCAAGAACTGATGAAATCTAAGGAAAAAATCTGTAACTTTTTTTGCTTTTGAGCGCGGCTTGTAAACAATACTATTTACGCTTGGAAATTGTCTGGGGAATCGAATCGAACTGGTTTTAATCATCACACGGATATGATTGTGGAGTTAAAGAGCTTATTTTACTCCACTTCCCCTTATATTCTTGGCTTTTTAAATGGCCTTGTTTACTGGCCGCGCTGAAAAGCGACAAAAATTACAGATTTTTTCCTTAGTTTTCATCAGTTCTTGCCCACTGTGCAGTGGGTTACCTCGCTGTTGGAAGTATATCCTCCTACTGAGCATGACGATTCGGGTTTAATAATGCATCAGCAGTCTCATTACCAAATATACCTGCGTACCCAGGTAGCCAGACAACGGTTGTGTTAGCGTTCTGTTGAACCTCTAACAGCCACGAGTGACCCACCAGCCCATGTTCAAGGCCAGATAGACAACTCGCAGAGTCGGAAAACACACCAGTCTGAGTCTCATTTGACAACTTACCAAATTCTCGATTAACGAACCGTCCGTAAATAACAATCATATGTGGAGGCAATTTTCCAGTACGCTGCTTTTGCCACTCGAGGCATCGCTCTTACTCCAGATAACTGCCGGATGTACCAATCCACTGTTGGGGGCGTTGACACAGTGAGGGCGCATTGAGCCATGAGTGAGTCTTTGGTTGCTTCATTTGCCAAGGGATCTTTCCACATTCCACCAATAGGAAAGTTTGATGAGGTCCGAAAGGCTCCACTATAAAACCTGTAGGCCTCGTTGTTTTGAGGATTTTAGGTTTTAAGCAGGGACATGCCGCGGCTGCCCTTGCAATCGTGGTCAAACTACAGCGCGAAGCTTCAGAGAAGCGGGCCCAGAGAACATTCATCATAACGTTGACGTTGCACTTCACTGCCTTGGCATGCTTCACAAACCGTAGTTTATGATCGATTATCTCGCCAGGAAGCTTCATTCATTTTTACATAAAGCTCATCAATACAAACGTGAAGTAGCCTTGACCCATGGGTATCACCAAAGCAGACGTGTATGTCTTAGACTTTTCGACTAGATTTACTACAAAGGTCCTGTCGTCAGCATACACGATAATGTATACATTTTCGAGGATGCGTTCAAACACTGAGTTCATTGCGATGAGAAACAGTGTAGCAGATATGATAGGCCCTTGTGGGATGCCAATCTCTAACAACCTTGGTCAAGAGGTTGAGCCGGCGTTCAAAACTCGAAACTTCCTATTGTGTAGGATGTTTTTCACATAAGCCAACATTCGCGCTTGGAAGTTCCATTTCTTGAGGGTTGTCAGGATACAGCTCAGTTGACAGGTTACGGTTAACCATCCGGTCTATATGCTTCCCAGGTTTGGGAATAGGAAAGACCAACCCTTCTTTCTACACATCTGGAATCATCGTCGATTTCGTGCATCGTTCCAAGAGATCCAACCGACCCATAAGTGGCAGTTTCTTCTGGAGAGGATAGCCAATATCGTTGGACCCTACTGCCTTGCCGACACCACGGCGCAGTGCCCAGTTGAACTCCTCTAAGTCGAAAAGCCTGTTGTAGAGTATGATGTCACTACTTGGTCCTTTATTGTTACCACGGTATCTCCCTTTTTTTGAGTGGTTTTACTCGACGGAACTCATCACTATGATTGCTGTTTGCCAACAACTTTGCAAATTGATCAGCAAAGGTCTCAGCGAAGAGTTCCGGTTGTATCGTGTAACCGGTGTCCAATTTAACGACTCTTTCCACAAGGCGGTTCTTCCCACCAACAGACTTTACCTTCCTCCACAGCTCGCAAAAACATGTGGATTTCGATAAATCCACAGTGAAAGGCTTCCTTTTTAAACCTTCTTGTTTTGGTCTGGACAAGTTGAAACTATCCTACTAGGGATTTGTTTGTTGCACATTTGTTTCAAATTAGTTGAGATTACTTATATGCGACTCGTTCTTGTCATAATCAAGTTGCTGTAGCTTGTTTAGACGGTTGTGTGCTGCTCGGGATGAGCATCTGACCCCCACCAAGGCTCAGATCTCTTACCGCTTCTATTTCCGGTTTTTGGGATATGCCGACTAGGGGCCACACTCAATCCAATCATTTTGGAATCTGACGGGAGACTCGAACCCAAATTGAAAAACCAGCCCATTTGCCGACAACACTATGAGACCTTTTTAGCGAATTACAATAGTGCGTCTCCTTATTCAACACCTCTAACGACTTGTTTCATAATTTAAAACTAAACAACTTGCTCTGAATAAGTTGCGTAGATGAGTGACCTGATTTAAGCTTTTCAATCAACAATACCTACTCAAAGTTATAAAAAAAAATCGCTTCGATTGATTACTTCGCCGGCCCATCCAAGTCCATTCAGATCACGTTCGATTGCATGCTTTGTGGAGCTCAAAGGCACTGCTGATGGCGGCATGGCGCGTCCAAAGTTGAAACGGTGCAGGTTTTTCTATCCGAGGCATTATTTTTTGGTTTTGTTTTAATACATTATGAAACACTAGCCCCAACCGGCCCAAATTTCCTTCTTCCATTACATGCATGTAATATTACGCTTCCAACCGATGGAAACCGATGGCGCTGCTGGCTGGCATTTCCCCTCCTCTAAATGAGTGCACCCGTGTGATAGGCGCTGTGTGTTTAGAAAATGATTGCCCTGCATGCGATCATAAATCAGCGCCAAAAAGCCGCTCCACTGCAGCTCCATCTCTATTATTATTTTTATGCCTCTTCATTTTCAAAGCAGGCATGCATGCACTTTTCCGTCCGCCCGTTTTGAGGTTTCAATTTCGACTACCGAGCCGACATCAACCGGCAAATAGATTTGTTTCGCAAAAAAAAATAAAGTGAACGAATCAACGAGGGTGCCGCGTTAAATGAAAATTAAAATTTTCGCACATTTCACTTCACCTTTCTCTCTCTCTCTCTCTCACTCGACTGACTGTGTAGCAAAAGTTAAGTTGTTAACGAATGAAAACTGCCTACAGGTGTCGGGAATTGCCAGGTGCGGAAAAAATATGATTCTCGCGAAAATCGTTTGCTCGAGCTTGGGGAGATTAAGCCCGGCGGGGGTGGATGGTGGAAAAACCTCTTCGTCACTTTCAATCCTGGTCACGCGAAAGTGTTTCTTTCTGAGATTTTGTTTTTTTTTTGCGGCCGATGGGTTGAATGTGATGTTCACTTATCTTCACTTAACTTCTTAGCTTGTGTTTTTTTTCTTGCTTTCTTTCTTTCCTGTAGATTACTTGGCTTTTGGAGAAAAGTCGCCGGTCGGTGGATATAAACAGATCCAGATGCGAAATTGCTTGGATGTGAAAAGTTATCTACCTGTTGGTTGGGGGTGTTTGGGTCGTTTACCTGAAATGGAAAGAGAGGAAATGGCAATTAAAGACAACGTTTACCGAGGATAAATGCTGTGAACCTTGTAAGGTTGACATGGAATTAATAGATGATGGATTTCGAAGCCAAGGGAAAATATTGTGGAATTTCGACAACTTTTAGATGTACATCGAAGGAAGGATTAGGAGCAGATCGGGACATATTCAGTATAAATTACTTTTTATTACAAAAAAATAAACAATACATAGCAGAAAACTAAGAAAATAGAAATAAAAGGGTGTTGCGATCAAAAGATGGTCAAACAAAAATTCGTGTGACTAGATAGAATTTCTTGTTTGAAAAAAAATATTATTATTGTTTTTGGAGATAAAAAAAAGCATAAAATACACAGGGCTGGTAGAGGATTTATGGATAAATAATAGTGACTTTAATGACTGAAATAATAAAAATAGTGACCAAATAGAGACTAAAACGTGATTTCCAAAAATTTAGTATTTTTTTAATCTTTTATATATTTGATGTATAAGTACAGTAAAAGGAACAAGGTGATCTCTCCCGTTTGCAAAAATGAATATTACTGCGGCGCAGTAAGACTTTTTGGTTTTATTTGTGGGTCCATACGCTTGGTTGGAACACCTTTCAGCATGACCTGTACTAGAACTACTTCTGGCATATCTTGCTTCTCAAATCCTTTTTTGAGCCGTTGCCATGTGAAGCTGTTTTCACTACCTTAGTCACCTGAGGGTATTTTGGCTCACCTACAGCCGTTTTATTAGTGAACAACTGGTTCCAATACTCCTCAATTCTGTACTCTGTACTCAAGGTCAGCATTGAGTTAACAAGTGTTAACAAGTTCCATTTGTCAATAAGAAGATTATAGTAGACCTGAATCGGAAGTAACTTGGCGATTTTCACAACATACTTGGAGCTTTCACTGGATGCAACGGATGGAGGGTTGAAGCATTGGCAAAATCTTATAAACGAGTTCTGCAAACCAGACTTCTGACGTACGACTACGTCTTTGTTTTTGTGTGGTTTTTGGTACCACTTAAAGAAATCGCATTGCGACCGTCACGAAAAGTGGTCAGGTTTTGAGCATTAGTATTTCAGTCATTTCTTAAAAGATTTTCAAAAGTTTTGCACCAATCCATCGGAAATATTACTACGCATCAATTTCAATAGAGAATATTGTTGATTTCAGGCCACATGCTATTGAAAAGTTTAAAAATGTTAAGCCTTGCCTTAAAAAGTATATTAACTCTTTCAGGCCTAAGGGGTCATATGTGACCCCAAAAGGATAATGGCTATATAAAATCACACAGACTGAATAAAAGTGTACACTGTCTCCGGCAAATTTGTTCACATCAACTATTCTATCTGGGAAAAATAACTCTAAAAGCTACTGTTACAGCTGTAGATCTGATGTTTTAAACTCAAGTACATTTTGGATGACCTAGAACCTCACAGAAAGATACAAAAATATAAACTGTATACTCGTTGATATACGGTTTATATTTTTGTATCTTTCTGTGAGTTTCTAGGTCATCCAAAATGTACTTGAGTTTAAAACATCAGATCTACAGCTGTAACAGTAGCTTTTAGGGTTACACAAGGGTTATAAAAATATTGAATGAACCTTTTGGAAGGTCAACAGTCATTATTTGATAACTTTATGACATTCTAGGTTATCCAAACTATCCTTGAGTGCAGAACTTAAGATCTACCGTAGCAACGATAGCTCTTTGGGCTATACAAAGTTACGCTACGTATTCAACCATATTCAGTGAATATTTTCGAACGTTAAAAAACATCATGAGATACACGATGTTGATCTAGATCATCCAAACTGTCCTTGAGTTCAGAACAAATGATCTACTGGTGTAACAGTAGGTGTTTAGAGTGTGTAAAGGGACAATAATGACTGAATGGTGTGGAAGACCAACATACATAATGCGACAACCTTGGGATATTCTAGGTACTACAAAATGTTCTTAAGTTCAAAACATAAGACCTACAGTTTTAAAAGTAGTTTCTTGAAACTAGAAATCAGAAGAAAAAAAATAGTATTTTCCAATTAGTTCCAACGAAATGCGCGTATCTGTCCAGATAAGTAAAGGTAGTCTACAATGTGCAGACTTCTTCAGTGTCTCGTACTAATAACTCGACTGGGTTTTTTGAGCTAAACATGGTGACAATATTCAATGAACCTTTAGGAAGGTCAACAGTCATTATTTAATAACTTTGAGATCCTCTATGTAATCCAAACCGTCCTGGAGCTCAGAACTTGAAATCTACGATAGTAACAGTAGTTTTTGGGCTATACAAAGTTACCTCACTTATTCAAGTGTATTCAAACATATTCAACTAACATTCTTAAAGTCAAAACACATTATAAAGCAGTATGACATGTTTCAGATCATCCAAACAATCCTTGAAATCAGAACATAGCACCTACAGTTGTAACAAAAGCTTTCTGGGCTATGTAAAGCTGCCCTGAGTTCAGAATTTAGGATATATAGTCGTAAAGTACGCTTTATAATCTATGAAAGGTTACGCTATAAAGGGCGATACGGTCAAAATTTGGTCAATATCAACTTGACGTATTTCTTTCAATTTTGCATTTAAAAAACCTGAACACCCCTTATTTTGAAGGTGTGTGTGTGTAGAATGTTGCTCCTATTTTGATTTTGGAATTCACTCTTCAGTTGTCAAAATGCCGTCCAAGCAAGAAGAGCAGCGTATCAAAATTTTGCTCGCGCATCGCGAAAATCCGAGCTACTCGCACGCAAAGTTGGCAAAATCGCTAAAAGTTGCCAAATCAACCGTTACAAATGTAATTAAAGTGTTTGGGGAACGTTTGTCGACAGCCAGGAAGTCTGGATCGGGGGGAAATCGAAAACCGGAAGCCGCTGAGACGACAAAGAGAGTTGCCGGTAGTTTCAAGCGAAACCCTAACCTATCTCTCCGAGATGCCGCAAATAAGCTGGGTGTATCGTCTACAACCGTGCATCGAGCCAAAAAACGAGCCGGACTATCGACTTACAAGAAGGTAGTGACTCCAAATCGCGATGATAAACAAAATACGACGGCCAAAGCGCGATCCCGGAGGCTGTACACGACGATGCTGACGAAGTTTGACTGCGTGGTAATGGACGACGAAACCTACGTCAAAGCCGACTACAAGCAGCTTCCGGGACAGGAGTTTTATACGGCAAAAGGAAGGGGAAAGGTAGCAGATATTTTCAAGCACACGAAACTGTCAAAGTTTGCAAAGAAATATCTGGTTTGGCAAGCCATCTGTACCTGTGGCTTGAAAAGCAGCATTTTCATAGCTTCCGGGACTGTCAACCAAGAAATTTACGTGAAAGAGTGTTTGAATAAACGTCTGCTGCCTTTCCTGAAGAAACACGGTTGTTCCGTACTGTTTTGGCCGCATTTGGCATCTTGCCATTACGGTAAAAAGGCCATGGAGTGGTACGCCGCCAACAACGTGCAGGTGGTTCCCAAGGACAAGAACCCTCCCAACACGCCAGAGCTCCGCCCAATTGAGAAATACTGGGCTATTGTCAAGCGGAACCTAAAGAAGACCAAAAAAACTGCTAAGGACGAGCAGCAGTTCAAGGCAAACTGGCTTTCTGCGGCGAAGAAGGTGGACAAGGTGGCTGTACAAAATCTGATGGCAGGGGTCAAGCGTAAGGCCCGGCAATTCGGATTTGGAAAAACGGAAGCCTAACTGAATATTTTTCCTGAATTTTATACTAATTGAACTTGAAAAAGAAATTTAATTTGATTTTTTAAATAAACGATTTCACCGATTTACACGCGTTTTCACTTGACCAAATTTTGACCGTATCACCCTTTACATTCAGTGAAGCTTTTGTAAGCTCACCAGTCATTATCAGATTATCTCGGGATGTTCAGGTTCATAAAAACTGACATTGAGTTCAGAACTTAAGATATACGGTAGTAACTGTAGCTTTTTGGGCTATACAAAGTTACAATAAATATTCAAACATATTCAATTAATATTCTGAAACGTCTACAGATATCATCGAATCACCTTGCTAGTTTCAGCTCATTCAAACTGTCCTTCAAAACTTAAAGTCTACAATAGTAACAACAGCTTTATGGGCTTGACAAAGTTAAGTTAGTTTGTTTGGCATATACTATCTCAAGATTATGTCATCATGTAAATAGGTCTTCCAGGACATTCAGGCGGGACAGCGTTCGCCAGGGCATAGTTTTAGCATAGTTTTTTGATGTATATTTCTCGAAATTATATAGTGTGACCAGATCGCTTAATTTGATTGACTATTCAACAATAGGGACAAGGGATTTTTTAAAAACTTTTTACAATTGGCGGTACGAAAATAGTGATTGTTGTGACTTTTGGATGCAAATAGTGACTTTTTAGTGACTAGATTCAAAATAGTGGCCAATTCACTAAAAAGTGACCTACTACCAGCCCTGAATACAGAACAAACGGTAATTCAAGTCAATTCATCTGAATTGACGAGCATGTGGCTTTCTCCTGCCATCAGATTCTGTTCAATTTATTCCATTAACTTTCTCTTAGGTCCTTTTCAGGTTTCCCTGGGCAATGTCCCAATATCACTAGATTTGGGTGGAGGACACTCGTGTTTCGGAAGTTTTTGACGCAGGACTACGTCTTTGTTTTCTATACTGGGCTACAATTTAAAAAAATATCTATTGCGACCGTCATGAAATGCGGTCAAGTTTTGAGCGTTGATATCTCACTCGTTTCTCCAAACACTTGCTGAACGGTTGCACCAATCGATCGGAAATATATCTACGTGCCGATTCCAATGAGGAAAAATATTAATTTTCAACATTAAACTAATTAAAATTACGCAAATATTAGGTAATGTCTTATAATGCGGATATTTTAGAATAAATTTACTCAATTCACAGTAGTTTCCTATCACAGACTTCAAATTTAAGTATGGTACGTCCTTAGCATTTTCCCTCAGTCATTATCGGTGAGTGTCACCATGTTAGGAAATAGGACGACAGAAAAGAAATTAATAATTTAATAACTTCAGTCGTTTGGCGATCTTGAAGATGTTGTGTAAGCACTCGGCTGCGCACCATCAAGTCGTCCAGCACACTCTTCAGCCTAGAAACATGTCTGGCCGTATCAAATCTGCAGTCGGATTGCAGTTCCCACTCAGTCGCATTCGCCGTCTGCCCCGGAAGGGCACAACACCGAACGCGTTGGTGCCCCCGTCTACCTCGCTGTGCTGATAAAATACCTGGCGACTGAAGTCCTCGAGTTGATAGAAAACGCCACCCGCACCAACAAGTAGACCTGAATCATCCCACGTCACATGCAGCTGGCCTTCCACAACAACGAGGAGCTGATGAACTTTCTCTCCGGTGTGAATATTTCACAGGGTGTTCTCCTTTTTAGACCGTCTTGCTGCACTAGAAGACCGAGAAGAAAGCCTAAGTTCAATCGCGAACCATGTTCTCCCCGTCAACAACTAAATCCCGTCCTTTTCAGTTGGGGTAGCTGTTGTTCCTCTGCTGGAAGGATCCGACGAAAAGTGATCCAGGAAGATGCTGGAAGACACGACGAGTCGTCTTCCTCCAGAAAGATTCCAAATAGGACTTACGTGGAGATATGACCACGTTGAGTTTCCGGATAGCAGACCGATGGCAGAGCAAAGGCTTCGATCGTTGGAACGTCGGCTAGTACGAAACTTCTATCCTTATGAGAATGTGAAGAAGCAGCTAATCGATTACGTGGGTAAAGGGTAGGCCCAAAAAATTACTTATGATGAGATGTACGGTTCGGATCCCAATAAAGGGTGATACTTACCCCTGGGAGCCATTGTGAACCCCAAGAAGCCTAAAAAAGTTTGCTTAGTGTGGGATGCAGCGGCTGCTGTGCAAGGGAAATCTATTAATTCTGCTCTATTTTTGGGTCCTGATCTGTTGACACCCCTTTCGTCTGTATCGATTTCATCAACGCTTAATTGCAATCAGCGGCGACATTAAAGAGATGTTCCACCAGTTCAAGCACTACGGTTCCTGTTATGAGATTGTCCATCAAATACCCCGAATGTATATGTGATGGACGTTGGATCTTTTGGCGTGACTTGTTCGTCTGCTGCTGCCCACCACATTAAAAACCAAAATGCGAAGGATTTCGAAGTTGAATACTCCAAGGCGGCTGCCGCCATCATCCACAACCATTATGTGGACGACTATTTGGATAGCCTGGATACGATCGAGGAAGCTAAGAATCTCGCGCTGCAGGTGAAGATAGTTCTCGCTAAGGCTGGTTTCCACATACGGGACTGGATGTCCAGCTCTGAAGAAGTTCTCGCACGGGTCGGAGATTCAGCAAGAGAATCGGTAAAATGCTTCAAGACGGATAGTTCTGCTACTTGAGAACGTTTCCTTGGAATGAGCTTGGTGTCTTTACCAATCGTGTGCACGGCAAAATCATCATCCAAAATGTTTGGCGGGCCAACATCGACTGGGACGGAGAAATGAACAATTATATGTTCAACTAATGGCGTCGATGAATCCTTCTACTGGATCAGCTGGGCACCATACGATTACCTAGTGTTCTTTCCCAGGATATCTTCCAGAAAGCATCCCAACCCTGGAGTTGCATCTATTTGTGGATGCCAGCGCGGAAGCATGCGAAGCAGTTGCATTTTTCCGGATTGTTGACCAGGTCCAAATGCGGTGCGTCCTAGTTTCGACAAAAACTAAGGTTGCGCCGCTGAAGCCCCTGTCAGTACCTTGTCATGAGTTGCAAGCAGCCCTATTAGGAAGAAGATTGGTGAGGTCTGTAGCAGATAATCACGATCTACGGATCAATTGACGATGTTTTTGGAGTGCTTCCACCACTGTTCTTTCTTGGCTGCGGTCCGATCAACCATCTGGAAATAGTGATCAGTCTGCACGGAGGGGGCACCATCGGAGATTTACAGCGATAGGGGAACGAATTTTTTCGGAGTCAGTAGTGAATTACGAGAGCAGCCAAGTAAAATCAACCATGATGCAACATTCACCAACGCCCACACACAATGGCGCTTCAATTCACCAGCTGCGCCACATATGGGGGGATCTTGGGAACGTATGGTTTGGTCGGTCAAGTGTGCTTTGGCTGCGCTATCTGGCGAACGCAAGCCTACCGAAGAAACATTGGTCACATTGTTGGTCGAGGCAGAATCGATGGTGAAGTCGAGGCCGTTGACCTACATGCCGCTCGAGACTGCAGAACTTGAGGCTCCAACGCCGAATTGCTTCCTCATGATGAGCACGAGTGAGGTGAATCAAGTTTCTACCCAACCCAACTCAAGTTCCTACCCAACGATAAGGAGAATCTTCGGCCAAGTTGAGTCCTGTATCAACGCCTGCTAGTACAGTTATGGACGCGTTAGGTGAAGGAATACCTACCCAGCATCGCAAAACAGACAAAATGGTTCGTAGATACCAAACCGGTTTCAGCCGGCGATCTAGTGATGATCGTGGAAGACCGTCTCAGGAACGGATGTATCAGAGGTCGAGCTCTTCGTGTGTTCCCAGTACAGGATGCCGCAGGGCCAATTTGAACACTTCAACTGGAGTTCTTCAACGCCCTGTAGCAAAACTGGCCGTCCTCGAAGTGGCTGAAACAGCTCCAGAGGAAACGGGGCAATACGGGATGGGAAATATTCAACTGGGCATGGAGTCAACCAACCAACCAACATCTGTATTGTACACCAGCACGCGATTCTGGAAGTAAGCGAGTCAGCGATAGTCACCCAATTGGCGCTATTGAACACATTGCTCACGTCAAGGGTGACCACAGCCAAGGGCGGACTCCTCGCCTCTTGAACAACGTCTAGCAATATCTCATGGTACGACGCTATTCGAAGAATTTCTGTTATCAAAGAATACGCTGTTTAGTCCAGAATGAGTTACTTGAGGAATACACCTTGTTTTACATCGATAGGTGCTTTTGCATCAAAAGGTCCCGGATGACTTGGTGGTCTGATGATTGGCAACGTGTCCTGTGCATATTTATTGATAGTCTTGCTAAAAAGATTTTCGAGTGTTTTTATCTCGGCCAGCCGGTGGATCTCAGTAGTTTTCATCCGCGGAGATATGGTCAGGAATATCCCGAGAAACTGGAGGTGGTGTGTTTTTGCGCAACTCTCCCATATCGGCATGCCGTACTCAATAACTGGCAGTATGATCTGTTTGTAGATAGCAAGCTTGTTCTTAAGGGACAATGCAGACTTGCTATATAGCAAGGGGTACATAAGCTTGAACAGAACGTTACATTTTATGACACTCTTATCAACCTGTTCCCTAAAGTTCAGTTTGCTATCTAGTGCCACGCCAAGATAGATGGCTGAATTGGTCCACTCCACTGTTGTACCATTTAGACAAATTTTAACAACCTCAGCCGGGACAAGTCTGGGTGATTTTGAATGTGGGAAGACGACGACCTGGTTCTTCACTACATTGATGAAGATCTTCCAATCAATGAGATACTTCAACAGAACATTCAGGCTTCGCTGCAGCTCTTACTACCCTGCTATTGTGGACGACATCGGTATCATCGGCGAACAGAGACAAAGATCTGTTTTCGGGGAGCGGGGGTATGTCCGAGGTGAACAAATTAAAAAGTAGTGGACCTAATATACTTCCCTGCGAAACACCGGCAGAAACCCCCTGCGCATCTGAAACTGCACCTCAAAATTTAAGGTCCATAAAAAAACATGACAAAAGGGGAGGGTTTGGAAATTGGTCCTTTTTTGCGTGACATAATTAATGAACGTTCCTTTTGGGGAATGATCCACCCCTGTGCTATTCGGGAGACATCTGCATCAAACGGTTTGCATAAAAATTTGGTGTTTTTTATTCATTCAAGCACTTCAAATGGATAAAATTAATTTTGATCGAAGTCACCCCATTATTGAAAATTGGCCGCGGAAATTAAACATTTTTTTTAAAGTTCATCTGGCATAATAAATTTTTAAAATTTCTTTGTAGTGTTATACTACAGATGTCAGTACTGGTATAAAAAATGTAAAACAAAATTTTAAAGATAATTATCTTAGAAAATTTAAAGAAATAGTTCAAAAAGTGATCGACCCCGTTTTACGGTACGTTGTTTTGGTCGCTTCGGAATAACCCACCTACAAATGAAAATCTACTATGCTGTATCCACCTGCTATTCGATATCCAACGCAAAGTTTTCAAAACTTCCTACTTTACGAACCCATCATTATCCAAAACAAACAACGACAGAGACGAGTCTTGACATCTAATGAAGTGTCAACCCTTTCTCACAGCCACAAGCAAACGTGCGAGCGCCACGTCACCTGGCCCTGCGTCATTAGCGTCGGGATAATTACTGCCTGCCCCGAACTGACTGCCTCTAATGGGTAGCACTTTCTTCTCCTGGAAGAATCCATTATCACGTCATGTTTCACCTTCTTCCTCGGAAGTTCGACCACGGGTTGCTTTTTTCCATCCGATTTTCCGGAAATTAATCACGACATCCAAGACAGGCAGCCAAATGGCTCCAAGGCAGTTGATTTTAACGCATCCTTGAGCTTTCGGTTCTGATTACATGGGAACGTCAGATAGAAGAGTTTTGTCATTCTTACTCCATCGACAGAATAGGATGCATTTATGTATACCTCGAAGCGTTTGTTTAAGTACTCCTCAATTTTTCCAATCGAACAAGAGAATCAAGGATGATTTTTCGAAGAGACGAATAGATTTAAAGTCTCAATAGACCGCACAAGAGTTTCACAAAAGATGATTCGTCGTTTTCAATACTCATCCTCGCAATACACCGCTTATCGGATCCGATGTTGCCTGATACCTGCTGAATGGCACGGCAGGGATACGGAGATTATCCGTTTCGATTACCTTCTCATCCTCGTTTCCGATGGCAACATATTTTCAGTCCTGGCGATGCAGGATCACTCGCACCGGGGCACGGATTTACTTTGCCCTACTTTCGTGCAATTTATGGGGATACGTATGGATTGGGAGGTTGTTCCTTTCCCGATTGGTTCTCTCCCGTAGGGAATATTTTCCACACTTGAGAACACCTTTGGGATGAAGGAATGAATAGTAAATCGAAGTAGCGTAATTGAGAACAAGAGCTCTGAGATGGATGTAAACAATGAGAGGGTGGAAGGTTATTTTCATAGCGAAGATTGAAAACAAGATTTTGCGGAAGATTATCGAAACTCGTCTTCGGAGTCAAATTGCCAGTGAGCACAACGTTCCACCATTTGACCATCAGACTAACCGAAAACACTGTACGCCATCTACGCATGTAATCCCATTATGTAAGAGGATTAGAACGTTCGTCCGGATACTGTCCAATCCATCGACCGGCGGAGGTTCAAACTTCTACATGGTTTCATGGTTATGAACAGTACGGTAGGTGTAGGACATTTAACACTTGCCAGGTTTCTTCGGTTCTATTTTCAACTCCCAATTTTCCTTTCGATTCAATTATCGCTTTTGGATCGGTGTTGTGCTACCGACCGGTGTCCCAGTACAGGTTTGGCAAAGGTCGACGAATGAAGTGTCTTTCTACCGCGAGGTGCACTTGTTCGGTTTGGGTACATTTCATCCAACCGGAAGGCCAACTGTCTGGTTGTGATCTTGGTTGGGAAGTTTATTTGATGAAGTGATATTTGTTCCCGGTTAGAATGATGGTTAGCTACATCTGATAAGGTAGGACTTGTGAGTATTTTATTGCTGCTTTATTCATTGGCTCGAGTTTGTGTTTCACACTGTGGCTCAATGTGAAAGTTAAACAACTTATCTCACACAAAATTGAACACAAGGTAATCCTGTCAAGAACGTAGGAGCACATCACCCGAAGAAAAGTGCTTTCATTTGAAGAAAATTTTGTCTCAGCTATGATTTATTTAAAGAGTGAACACGAAATTATTGCAACACAGTTAATTTCCTATACAAACTCATTATTTAATCGGATAAAAACCAAATATTTAGGACAATTGTAAACATGTAATAAGCTCAGTTTACATACATTGGTTCAATTATTGCGAGAGAAAATTCTCGAAACGTTCGTTTTACGCCTTCCATTAGTGCTTGAACAGTCGTATCCGATTCCCTTTTCTCCTCATTTTCTTTTTAAAGTGTGTATTAGAAAAAAGTGGCACACCGAAAATCTTCTGTAACTTTTGAACCGTATAAGTAAAAAACCTGGAAATTTGAGAAAATTTCTTTCATAGTAGTTTTCTAAATATTGTATTTGTCAAGTTTCATAGTAATTCATGTAATAGTTTTAGTCATGTCATCGGAATAAGAAACTGTCCGTGAAAAAAAGGGCACTTACAATCAAAATCCAGAGGTGTCCAACCGATGAATCGCTAATAATCTTGGAATTGCAAATACAACTGTGTCTCGTGTGATAAGAAGCTGTGAAAGTGATCCAATGGCCAGGAAAGTGGCAATAGTTCAAGAACCGTCCAATCATGTCAATTCGAGATGTCCAACATGTCAGTCGGTTTTGCTGCTGATGATTAAATACTACCATCTATTGTAGCAAGGTAACTTTCCATAGCAGTAGAATGATCTGAAAAACGATTTGATCGGGCCGGTTTGGGCGGTACCGTAAGCAGAGACACTCACGCGAAACCACCGAATATAGGGAAGAGAATCTCTTACCAAAAACAAGTTCACACCCACAGCACTAGAATTGAGCCCATGATTGACAGAATAAACCCAAAAGATGGGATCGAAGAACCCGCCTTCGTTCCGCGAAATGTTAACAATAGAGAGGAGTCAGTCCCATGCTCCCTATCCAAATCGATTCACTTGGGTGCCCTGATGGTCCGTCCCTTTCCCCGTTTCATGTAATTTAATATAATGTTATATTGAGTATATTTTGTAGTGGTCATTTGATTGCTTACCTTGTGTATGAAAATTTGGCTGCAAGTAAAATTGGTTAGGGTTATATACTGTTCTTTACTTATTGCTCTGTGTCGTCTCAATGTTTTTGATTTTTAAGAGCTGACTTTAGGCCTGCTGGTCTATGGCCTTTGCACGATGTTATATGGTAAAAGAAGAGAAAGCATTAGTTATTGGTAACATGCAATGCTCATGTTAGATTTTCATGTTGATATTCTCACAACGGTCGTTCAGAATGGTTTGACGGATGCATATAAGAGATCATTCCCGATGAGTTTTCACTCGTTTGCTATATTCCATCATATTTGGTTATAGAAGACACGAACACATTTTACTATCTGTCCATTTGGTTCATCCAAGGTGTCAGTCGGTTTTGTGCAGAAAACCATGAAGCGTTCTGGATTACATCTTTATAAGGTGCAAAAAGCCCTAAACCGGAGTGAAAAGCAACACATCGTTGCAAAAACTCGCGAAATATACATCAAGGCCGGCTTCAGTCAACTTCCAAGGCAAGAATATTTCGTTGCCAAGTCTAATTTTGATGTTCCGGAGGATGTTCGGGAGAAGAAATTATAAATATATACAAAGAATCTCCAGATCTGGCTGGCGATTTGCGGAATTGTGAAATAAGCGCTCATGCTTGAACGGAACAATCAACAGTGCAATTTATACGGAAAACTACATTAAGAAGCGTCTCTTGTCATTCATAAGGAGGCACATAAGATCAACTATCTTTTAGGGTGATCTGGCATCCGGCAACTTCGATCGAAACGTGTTGGAGTGGTACCAAACCAACGGAGTCAATTTTGTGCCAAAAGATATGAACCCATCAAGTTCACCTGAACATCGCCCAAATGAAAAATTCTAGGCAATTATGGAGACGGATCTCCGAATTCCAAAACTATTCAAACAGAAAGAATCTATAGGAAGTTTGAGTTAACACTGCGAAATCGGTTGTACAAAATTTGATGGGTGTAGTGAAAAGAAAAGTACGGGCATTCGAGATGGGCGATAAAATCGAATAACACAAAATTTAAAAAAAAAATAAGACCGATTATTGGATTTCCTTGAAAGTTTCAAGGGATGAAAAACTACTCATTAGTACTCATTGAAAATTTCAAGAAAATCCGACAATCGGTTTAATTTATGTGAGTAACTAGGTGTGTGCCATTATTATCGAATACACCCTTTACTTCCAAACCCATGTTATTTGCATCTCTGCACTTTCTACTTCGTCTTTCTGAGTTCCCGCTTCATCATGACCCAATAAGTTTCGATTGGACGTAGTTCAGTGCAGTTCGGATGGATTCATGTCCTGGGAACAAAATACACCGCATTGGTTTCATACTATTCCAGCACGTTTTTTAGCCAAAATAGTGAATTTTGATTGTGCTGCTAGAAAAATGGCAAAACACACTTATGGAGGCATTCAGTCTAGAAAATTTCACCATTGAAGGTGCCTGTTGTAACGAAAATTTCACTTTGCTTTCCAGAGGTGCATATTTTCTGCCAAATAAGGTGTTTCGATGCGAGTTTTGACGTTTTCTTCCTTTTGAAACCTGTGGATATAGAAGGAGGATGACATTGAGTTTATGAGATCGGAGTAGACAGTGCATACTGGTGGACGTGTTTTTCATTTCATCGTCAATTGTTTCTTTAATTTTGTTAATTGTAGCAAAGATTATATGTGTTTTGCGGTTTCAGATAGCTCAGCTAAGTGTCAGCAATATTTTAAAGAGATGAAGTGTTTTATCCACAGTTAAATAATATTTCATTTATAGTAAGTAGCCATATTTTGTGGAGAGCTGTATCTTAAAAAAACGTGTTTTGCTGATATCGTGTGCTGTATCGTATTGCATATAAAAATGTTTGTTCGGTTTCTGTGACGTGGCCCCGCCCAGTTACATAATATCATTTAAAGAGCAGTTAAGGAAGTGAGTAAAATTAGATGCCAAACTTATAGCAATGACAGCATTGAATTACGAAAAAGCACCAGAAAGTTTCAGCTCTAAGAATAAACATGCTATATTTATTTAGGTGGAGGCTTTATGTGAGATCAATCTGATTATAATTAAACAAGGAAAACCTATTTTGAAATTATACTTAATTCATCCCTGGTTTGTAAACTTCGATATTCCAAACCTGGAAGCGTGATGCAGTACCCTTATAAAAATTATATCAGCAATGTTGACATGCGGGGTTTATTGTATATGAAAGTAACCTTCTGAAATGGGTTGCTGGGTCTGCAATAGAGGTATCACTTGCTAGCTCCCAGTTCAAAGGAATTTCAATTAAGGGACAGATTTCTTCTATAATACCTTTGCCTGCGAATGAAAAACGTAGACCTGGCCAATGTAGGGGCTAAAAGTACCTACCATAGAAATGGAGCGGGTTCGATCATCGAAGTGACGTTTTGCAGCCCTGGGCTGTTGAACAACTGGAGAGTGGAGGATGGCTACACTCACAGCGACCACCTGGCGGTTCGCTATAGCATCATCGATAACGCTAGGCAGCGCGCAGAGGGAGGAGCACCCACTCCGTTCACCCGCAGATGGAAGACGTCGTACTTCGATATAGCAGTATTCAAAGAGGTGCATGAGCTGGAGCCGAGATTGAGCCTAACCCTAGAACCTTGCGGTGATCAACTCGTAGCACTATTTACACGAGTTTGTGGCGCAACCATGCCCAGAAAGGTCACGGGTTTATTAGTGGACAGAGACGATCGCCGACCTTCGGAGAATTTGCCTCCGAGCTAGAAGAAGGATGCAAAGAGCACGGTAGATATGTGGTGGGGCAAGGCAAGAGACACGGGTGGGTTTTCAGTAGATCTAGGAATCGACACCTACATCTCCACATCGTGAGGTCTTCAGGAGTCCTAAAGCAGATTTTCCATCCCGGTAAAAATAAAACATAGTACCTTGTATACATGTAACCCAGCTCTTGTCTCGACTTATTGGATGAAACTATGCGAAACGCTGACCTATAAGAGTGAAATTACCTTTAACATTTCCCTCCATCTTCCTGCATGAAATTCTCAGTTCCCTTCCTATTCCGCGTTTGTGATAAACATTTAAACGGTCGTTGAACCTTTTCAGAACTCTTGAGATCGTTGAACTACAGATTTGCAGCATATTTCGCAGAATACGATGGGACAGTTCAGAATTTTTCGTGTGAACGAACCAAATTTTTCAAGCGTCTCAACTTGACTCACCTTCATGTTGATTGCAACAAAACGCACAACTACGTAAATCACAGAATGTAAACAATAGACATAAAAATGAACTGTGCAAATTTTGATTATTTTTTGTCCAGTGGGAAAAAAAGGTACTGTGAGTTGTAAGTGTTGCACTAACTTCGTGTTCGCCCTTTATGACCCTTATTCATAAACCACCAAAATTTCTCTGATAACGCTTGTAAATATCAATCTAAAGTGCACCGACCTTTTGAATGTTGAAAAACATCCATTAAACGCACAATTTAAATTCAATCAGATCCTACAACCTCATGGAATATGAACCGAACCAACAAACTATCAACATATAACTGATAATTCAGGACCTACATTCCAAGGACTTCTTGGATGACAATGAACACTGTACTGGTTTACAACGCAGAAGCGGGTCAGGAATGTGTCCAAATCACCTCGGTAGTTCCGCAATGTTCTATCCTGGGCCCGGTGCTTTGAAACACAATGCATTATTAGGTGCTGAGACTAAAGTTCCTTAACGGAGTAAAAATTGTCGGTTTCGCGGACGACATCATCCTTGAGGTCTATGAAAGAACCTTTCAACCTAATGGAAGGTTGAATGCACTACAAGAAACGGGAGCTAGCTCATGGGAAAACAGAAGTTATTTTGGTCCATAACAGGAAATTGAGACAACAGGCCAAGCTAACTGCTATATCACCTCAAAGCGGTCTCTGAGGTACTTAAGGATCCTGATCGACGACAAGCTACCCTTAATCAGCCATGTCGACCACACCTACAAGAAGGCCTCCATGGCTGTATCGGCATTATTCCGCATGATGTCTAAAAGCTGGATGGTGCAAAGGAGCAGATGGAAACTCCTGGCTAGTGTTGCTGTCGAACTCGTGACTTTTGCGTGAGAGGTATAGATGTTAACCACTACGCTAAGTTCGCCCCCAGCTGGATAGTTATTTTGTAAATTGCGGAACGTAATTTTAACAATACCTGATACACAATATCCCTCCAGCGTTCTCGGTTCATGACTGCTCTCCTCTAATCCCGTGGGCACTTTGTACTCCATAGACCTTGCTCCACTTTGCCTTGATCGTTGTGCTGCGCGTTGTCTTGTACCAACTAGATTCCCATCGCCGTAGTAGGCACGACTTCCACTGATAATACGCGGATCTAACGACTTTAATCATTGTCCGCAGTGATCAGTGAGCCGAGAGAGAAAAATTCGTCAACTACCTCGAGCTCGTCGTCGTCAATCGTTACACTGCTGCCTAACCGGACTCTGTCATGCTCGGTTTCGCATGCCAGCATGTACTTCGTTTTGAACGTTTTCATCTTCAACCCACTCTTTGATGCTTCACGCTTTAGCCTGGTGTACAGCTCTGTCACTGCTTCAAATCATCTGCCAAAAATGTTGATATCATCTGCAAAGCAAATAATTTAATTGGATCTGTTGAGAATCATGCCCCGCATGTTAAACGCCAATTTTTAACAGCTGTCAAGAGATTCCATCACCTTGACGAAACCCCGGCGGTATTCAAATAAACTAGATAAACCACCCGATATCCCCTTGCAGAACTGAGTTCAATCCATCCTTGCCTTGATAAGTCTGGTCAGCTTTCCCGAAAAGCCGTTCTCGTCCATGATCTTTCGGCTTTGAAAACGATGAATAGATGATGCGTAGGGACTCTATCTTCACGACACTTTTGGAGGATCTGCCACAAATAGAAGATTTGGTCAGTTGTAGACCGGCCTTGGGTGAAGCCGGCCTGATAACTTCCCACGAATCTATTTGCTAGTGGCGAAGATGTCGCTGGAAGTCGCTGGAAGATGATTAGGGATAGCACCCTATAGGTGGCATTAAGGACGGTGATCGCACGATTAATTTCACAGTCCCGTTTGTCACCCTTCTTGTAAATAGGGTAGATAACTCCATCATTCCAATCCTTCAGCAGCTGTTCACTATTTCAAACCCTGTCAACGCAGGCAGTTGATCAACTTGTCCGGGCCCATCTTTATAAGTTCTGCTCCAATGCATACCTTCCAACCAATTTGCTTAATTGCATCCTTAATATCACCTATTGTTGAGGGTGGCACATTTCCGCCACTTGGTGCATCGCCGACGGCACTTCCTTTGCTGTCTTGGTCCTCTTCCTGTACTACGCTCAGGTGCTCATCGAAGTGCTGCTTTTACTTTTCGGTCAGCTCATAATCGTTTGTCAGAACACTCCCATCCTTATCCCGACGCAATTTAGCTCGTGGTATGATGCCTCTGTGGAATGTGTCGAGTTTGTGGTAGAAATTTCACGTTTCATGTAAGCGGCGCAGCTTTTCAAGCTCTGTAAACTCCTTCTCCTTCTTATGGCGGCAGTTTTTCACCCGGAAAAGCTGCTGCCTCCACTTCTGTCTGTACCGTTCCATATTCTGCCGGGTAGCTTTTTTTAGACTGGATAAAAATCTACTAACACACTCCTGAAGAACTCAGGTTGTGGGGATAACGTCGACTCCTCGACCAACTCGAAACCTACCCATGCCTCAATCCCCGGTCCTCCCAGGAACCACCCTTCGGTATTACTTCAGGGAAAGGGCTAGTGTGCTTTACAGATCCACTATGTCTGACTACATAGGTAGTTGAATTTACCAACCTGACGTGATTCGTGATAGGGTTCGCGACGCCTGGTGGTCCATCCTGATCATCTGCGTTTTCCCTACCCGACCATTTACGGTACCTGCCAAACCTCGCGTCGTATGATTCTTCCTCCGATCGAGAAAGCCTGTGCCAGGACCAGGGTTGTAACGTCTGGGATTACGGCATTAACCCAGGGTCTTGCCGGTTCCCCATTTCACGACCGCTTACGACTTACTTTCGGATCCTGCGCCATATGGCGCTTAATCTGTTGTAGTTTGGTTAACCGTTAATGGTAGCTTCACATATCCAGGCTGCACCACAGGCAGGCGAACTACTTCCACACCCCAACTAGCTTGGGGTAGCTTAACGCAACATAAGTGCCCACGCCGCTTTTCTTCCAACACATTCTGAGATTCCTCTTCAAGTCCAACAGTCCTCCAGAAGAGCTTCGTCCAACTCATCCTCTTCCAGCAGCGCAGTTTCAAGCGATTGTGCGTAGCCTACGGCGACGTAAGGTTGCTTCGTTCGGGCGAGATTGTACCGTAGTCGGCGTCGGTACCGAATATTTTTCACTAACGAGAGTTTTGTGCGCTTCTAAACCTTAACTAGGTAGTGGTCCAAATTAATTTTGGGTCCTCGATAGGTCCTGACGTCGATTATGTCTGAAAAGTGCCGGCCATCTATCAAAACTTGGTCGATTTTGGATACCGTTTGGTTTGGTGACCTCCAGGAGTACTGATGTGGGAGGTTGTCCTAGAAGAAGATGCTACCGACGGCCATGTTTTTGGAGTTGGTGAATTCGATGAGTCGAAGGCCGTTGTTGTTGGTCAGCTGGTTTATATTCCTCCTCCTGGTCAACCAGAGCGTTGAAATCCCCAATGATCATCTTGCTGCCGTGGCTTGGCAAGCGGTCATATTCATGCTCTAGCTGCGCGTAGAATTCTTCTTTGTCATTATCACTACTTCTGAGGTCGTTAATGTTGCTGATGTTGAAGAACCGGCTCTTCACTTTTAGGACACTTGTTGCAAATCAGTCAAAGTAACTACAGTGTGGCCTCATTAAGTCACAATCAAGTTACTGCAACCAGTTTTGACAGTTTTGTGTTGCTTGGACCTGGAAATTGTTGAATTGATCGGCTTGGATACCAAGAACAGACTATTGTACCTGAGAGTGGCCAGCGTGTACCCCATAGTGTCACGTGACATAGTATGTGTCATAGCGAGGATGATGCGCATAAGCGTCATCATAAAAGAGGACGGTAAGTATTTCGATAAACGTGGCACAAGAGGTACACGGACTACTGGAGTAGCGACTATGGTCAAATGGAAACGTGAATGGAACAATTCAAATGGGTAGGTGAACCCAACGACTTATTAAGGAGCTTTCCTGATGGGTAAGTCGGTGAAACGGTGAAGTAAACTTCCATTTGACGCAGATCCTGTCAAGCCTGGGTGGCTTTAAACAGAACCTGCAGAATTACGAACACCCCGAATTCTCCGTGTGTTCTTTGCATGTTCTCGCTTCGATGGCGTGAAAAACGGCGGTTGGAACACAATGATAATTTTGTCCAGAGGATTTTTCAAGACCGGGATATTTGGAACGCTATAGATACAGTAGCCTCCTAAATTGATCAACGGTAGATAGCGCAATAAACAGCGGCTGGTCAGAATGCTAACTACTAAAACTCTAAGTTGTCAGACAAAGCAAGGGGCACAGGTGGGTTTTTAGCTGGGTCAAGGGATTGCTGTAACTTTCTAGAAATTCTGGATTTTAAGACAACAAAACTAACGAACTAAAGCCTGTCCACGTTAAATTTTGGACACCAATAAAATAGCAGCAACAAAAATTTACACATAATTCAACAAAACCGATTGTTTATTACACAAAAATAGAGGTTTATCATAAGATATATATTTATTTCACAAAAATATAGGTATAACATAAGAAACAGTTGATTATAAAATTCTCAAACTTTCTCTGGTACACCCGCCATCAGGTTCCGTACGGCATTCTTAGATACGCCCGCCGTGACGACTCTCCATATTGTCTTGAAATTATCGGTGCCATTTATTTTTTGTAGTTCCGAAGAGTTTCCGCTTAACTAAAGTCCAGTACTTCTCTATTGGACGAAGTTCTCGACAGTTTGGTGAATTTGCTGTTTTTTGGCACGTGTTTGACCTCTTGTACCTTATACCATTCCAGGACGGATTTAGCATAGTGACAAGAGGTCAAATCGAACCAAATTAGAGCTCGAGCGTCGTGGCTTCTGATAAACGGTAGCAACTGCTTTTGCAGATATTATTTTTCGTACACATCCGTATTGATAGTGCCAGTAGAGACAATACTTTTAGATTTTTGGACAACAATTTCATATGGCCTGCCAAATCAAATGCTCCTTCGGATTTTTTGACACCTTCTTGGTGCGGAAATGCTCGGCCACGGCGTTTCTTTGCATTGTTGTGTAAAAAGTCAGACCCGGAAACTGTTTGAAGTCTTCGAGTACGTATTTTTCGTCGTCCATTATGATGCATAAAAATGTATGCAAAAATTTAATGTTAAGTTCTTTAGCATGACTTTTTGCAGTTAAATTTGTATTTTGCGGCCGTTCGTACAATAAGCGTTTGCGCACTTTCATTTGATTCGTCGCCATTTTGCTGAATGCAACAAGAATGTTAACATGTTGGACCACATAATAAAGAGGAGAGTTTAAGCTGTCATTTAAGTGAAACGTTTCAGTGACCCGTGAAATATTCCAAAATATACACTGAAAGAAAAGTGTCCGAAATTGAACGAAGACATGCTCTACTACATGGTGGATACCCATTAATTGATTATAAGTGATAAATCTTGCGGATATTTGGAAAAGTGTTTCAGATATTCTTTTTATTTTTTTAAGGTCATCAGTGTACGTGTTACTAGAGCTGTTACTATTTTTTCAACTGCAACCGTTCTGATTGATGTTTTTTCATTCCCAACACTATTTTTCTAAACATCAAATGATCTTTTGCTGTGAATACTCTCGGTGTGGCAACAGCTTGAAGCCAGTTTTGATGTGACAACTCAGTATTTGACTTATAGGTGAACAAAATCATTTCGTGGTATGATCCCCTCCGCAAATTTGCAATGATAACTACGCAACTGAAGGGATGTAAACAACATACTACAACATAAGATAAACTGTGCAAAATGTGGTTAATTTCCGGCAAGTTTAAAAGAACTCACGCAAGTTTGAAAAAGTGTTCCAATAATTATTGACTCACCCTTTACTGAACATTGCTTGTACGCTCATCTCCTCATTTCATGAAATGAATGGAAAATTAAGTAGAACATCAACACATCGGGTTAGAAGAAACACTCCTTTGTGTAGTGATTGAATAAGTTTGACTTCGACTAATTTGTCCTTTTTGGGAAAACGATGGTGAATTTGCAAGAACTGTATTTATATAGTCGGTGCATGCCCGTAATTGATTTTGGCTACATGGTCCCAACACTATTTCAAAGATGGCGGTCGGTCTTCAATGTGGATTTTTGATGTTACTAACCCACTTTGTGTTATTTATCCGTTATGTAGTCTTAAATCTTCAATATGTACACCGTGTGCAATATATTCTCATACACTGTACATTCTAAGGTTCATTCAGAATTTATTTACTGTTGCCTCACAATCCAATGCACATGAATCAAAAACCACTCGTCATTTGCTCCTTGCATTAACTTTACGCGAACCTTTAAATCTTTAGTAACTCAGTAGTTTTCGGAACCACGGTCCAGTTGATCAACCCTGCCCTTCCAACATCAGTTCATTCCACTGTCCTGACCATCAGAGTGCCTTGCTATCTATCGCAAGAAAAAGGAACAGAATCACTTGCGGTTGTGTAGCATTCCCCAAAAGTGAAGTGGTCTTCGGCACAAAATTGCCTGCAGCTGCCACCGTTTCCGATAAGAGCCATCCTGCGGCGGGGGAGCCAGTCATATTCAAATGACATTCAGAGTATGACCACTTTCAGGAACTGAGTGCGATAGCGAGACAGAGACACTCGACAAAAGTTTTTAATAAGCTGCGAGACCTCAAACCTCGAATCGAGCTTTTCCCGAAGGAGGTGGCATTTGGGAGATGTTGATGCTGAGTTCTGAATGGCAACTTGCGCTAGGGCTGGCAAAGGAAAATTATTTTCGCACTCAACCTGACGTTTGCTGAAATACTTCCAGTTGAACTGCGCTACAAACTTTGATTTTAAAGTTGGGAAAAAGTTGGCAAAACACAACCACCACCAGTTGATGAAGGCTGGACGATCGACGTGTAACAGAGAAGCCATCAATTAACCACCGTCGACGAGCGCCGCATTGAGTTGCTTTTCAAGGCGAGGGGGTGGTTGGCTGGGGGGTGGAATGCCACTCGGCTTTTGGATTCCGATTCTTGGCCAATGGCGATGAGAACATCGCTCGCTCATCGGTAATAACATAATTATGATAATGATCTTCTCCCTCCGGTCGACTTGCCCGGCTTCGGTTGGTTGTGTATTTGGGCTCTATTTTTGCTCGAGTTCGAATCGATTTTTTCTTCTTCGGGGAAACGGGAATTTTCGGAGGGAATGAAGTTCCCATTTTCCCGGTGACTTTAAAAGTTTTAAAACCTCCATCGACCGGTTTCGATCGGGACCGGGCGGGGTGGGTCAGGGTTGAAGGGGAGGAAGTTGAAGTAGTTGGGGGTGTAACGCGCGTTGGTGCGTTATGGCGTTTAAAACACTTCGGTGAACGTTTTTCGAGGGAGTCGGGCTGCAGTTCTTTTCGGCAGCCGCTAGCAGTTTTTTTCCTGGCTTTTAATGAAGTATTAATTAACGGCTTCCCGGCAGTAAAAATTGAATTGGTAAACGTGCCTGCGTTTTGGCGGTGTCGGTGAGGCGGCTTATTTGGTGGTTCCTTTCTGAGAGCAATTTATGGCAGCCGAAAGAAAAAGATGTGTTTGAATAATTGAGAGCGTTCCAGTTGGATTGATAAATGTGGCACACATTTATGATGGTTTGTAATTTGCAATTATCCAGCATCCATAACAAAATCAGATATGAATCTGAGCTCTATATATAGATGGGAAGGCGAATCATTTCTATGGAAACGGATACCGTTTTCAACGGGTACTATAGAGCATTTCCAGCCAGAAGGGCAAACCGGTTGGACCCTATTCTCTCCGAACTGAATGAAATTTTGTCCAAATGTTGATTTTTACTCGAAACTACGTTTTCCATATAAAAACTCAAAATAATATTGGACTTATTTTCAATAAGGGCGTATTTAAAATGTGGATTATATTTTTTAAATTTTTTTTTTTCGAAAACGACTCATCTGATGAAAATGTTGTCCTTAAAAGTTGTAGGTAATGAAGGGTTCTTTAAGAATAAAATACACTGAAACTAAAAAATTCGTAAATTCATGCTTAAAAAACATAAAACGTTAATTTCTCAAAGGACTCTCCCTTCGGTCCTCCTAAAAAAAAATTTCAAAATCTGAAGTTTTTTCCTTAAAGCTAGTAAAAAGTTTAAGATGGTTACTTTTTAAATTTTTAAATTTTTGTTTTAAACATTTTTTTAAATTTTTTGAAAATGTTGAAAATGATAATTGTTTTAAAAGAATTTACCAAAACTATATTTATTGCATTATTTTTAATTAATAAGCACATGCAAACTTTTTTCGTAAACCTAACCGTTCTCAAGTTATTGCGAATTTTAAGAACAAAAATTTGTGTATTTGCAATTTTTTGGCCATGTTTTGATTGTTAGTCGTGATGTTCACATAAAAATTTATTTTTCATAATAGATTATTGAAAAACAGGCAATTTTTTCTCTAACACGGTGGTAATCAGACTAACCCTTTTCTGTTTGGAAACGATGGAAAATAATCAAGTTGAAACTGTTGGATATCCCAAGTAACATTGCCAAAACCATCCAGCTTTATTTAGTTTTACTAAAGTTTTATGAAAGCCATTAGAAATCAATTCGGTTTTATTAGGACAACAAGAGATGCCAATAGGTTTCAAATTTTAGTCAGGTTTATAAGAATCTACACAGCTTCTTTACAGCGATATTAAAACCTTGACGTCTAAAATTCCTTTTACTCCTATTAAAGGTTTTATTTTGACTTTATAAACTCATAAAATGCTGTTTTGAAATGCCATTTTAGGACTCATTCACATTATCTTTTTATTGTCAGTTGAAAAAGCATTTTAAAACCATTTTGCCTCCAGTAAATGCATTAAACGGCTAATTGGCATTGAGGAAAGCTACCAAGTGACCAGATTGTTTTATAGTAGCCATTGCTAAGATAAATTGGCTGTTCGGCAAAACTGTGATTTCTTGCAATCGCCATATTGGAATATATGAAATAATTTAAATAAATACACCAAATTTTAAATGTAACACAATTGAACTGTAGATCTGAGACAAACTTCGGTAGTCGTTTAGATAACCTTATTGAATTCCATAAATTTTCAGAAGTTTCTTAATAAATTTATCGAATATATTTCTTTCAATTTTGTTTTTGTTGTTGTAAACTCGCATGATTGCCGAGGCGCATTAATTTTCAGCTCTTATCGTGCCAATATTCACCACAAAATTAAATGCGCATATGATTTGGACATACGCTATAAAAACTCAATTTGTTTTATATTTTTTGCTATCAAACATAATTTCCCGCAACACTTGAGCTTTTTTCTTAGCCATTATTTACTGTTGAATGAATCAGAAGAGCAGAGAATCGAACAAAGCAGAAAAACAAAAACCAACCACGACATCGTCGTGAAGTTTGACAGCTGTGGCCATTCGGCCCTATACTGGTTTTGATGGCGGCCAGTAGGTTTTATGATGGTTTTGAAGTGGTCATAACATCTTTCACTAGCCCATTTTCAAAATCTTTATGGTCTTGGAAAGGTTTTATTAATTTGTTTTCACAACCGTCTATAGAGTGAGCCACTTTGTACACATTTCGGCTTTAAAGATGCATAGAGGAGGTGTTGGTGGACAGAACAGTTTTGAATGTAGTTTCATCAACAAATCCGGGATGTGTGCTATACGGCTGGAATAGAACTGAAATTGTTACTTGGGATATGTGTGTGTGTGTTTCGGATAGTTTTGTTTAGGGAGATAAGAAGCAGTATTTCATACAATGTTGTTTTCGTTTTCAATTTTCATTTAATTTCTTACAATTCAGATCATTTGAATACATTAAATATTTTTGGTGCATTATTAGAATTAGAAAATACCTTAACTGCAATTTGGTTATTTGAAACTAAAATGAAAGAATGAAATTTTTTAGTTTGAGGAATTTGTTTTGCTTTGTTAGAAATCGGATCGTATTTCTTTTCGGCATCTTTGTATTCATCCGTGGAAACAGCAAAATGTCATGTTTGTTTCATGATCCTCTTTGCAATTATTTGCTAAGTCATAAAATTGTCTAGCATTCATTATAGGATGTTCGGGTTGCTCAGCTAAAGTGGCTCTAGTGCTCTAGGATATAACGTCAAGTTTGATTTTTTTTCCTAAATTCGAGGGGGGGGGGGGTGCTCCAAAAAATCAATGTTTTAGCTATTTTTAGCATGAATTTGCTCTGTTTTTTTTTAAAGAACATTTAATGACCTACAACTTCTTCTCAAACGACCGTTTGATCAGAGTAATCGTTTACATGTTATGATGTTAGAAAAAATCATATTTTACAGAAGCCTTTATAGGAAATTAGTCTAGGAAATTTAAGATTTTTTGATATGCAAAATGTTGTTTTGGGTATAAACTTACATATGGACAAAATTTAACTAAAACCGGAAATTGTCGAGACAAAATCAATATATTTTTTAGCGTTTCTGACTGGACATGCTCTTTAGCAAGGTCTGCATGATTCAAGTGAGGTCTGTATCCGCAATAATCCGGACACCTCGAAACATGAATAAAACATAAATTTAGCATTATATTTCCGTCGTAGATGTTTATTCCAGATTCATGGGATGTATTTAACAATTCGTGAAGACAAGTTATTCAGTATTTGCATATAATTTTCGAACTTTGCTAACTCCGTCCATTAGGGTTTGTACAGACTCTTCAGAAATCGTAGAAGCCGTCTTTGTCCAAATTTGCTGGAAGTGTTTGATGTTTTTGATTTCTTGCTTCTTTCCAGAAAGCTTCCGCTTCATCAGAGCCCAATATCTCTCGATTGGTCGTAGCTCTGGGCAATTTGGCGGGTTTGAGGTTTTTGATACAATGTTCACTTGATTTGATGCCAAATCGGGCCATAACAAATGTTTTTCTTTGTGACTTTTGATGAAGGGTAGCAATCGCTTCTGCAGACACTCTTTCTGATAGATCTCCTTGTTGATTGTGCCTGTAGTGACGAAAGATTTACTCTTTTTGCCACACGTGCACATTGATTGCCACACAAGGTATTTTTTGGGAAATGTCGATGCCTTCTTCGTTCTGAAATGCTCAGCTGTAGCATTTCTGGCCATAGCAGAATAAAAAGCCAGCCCTAGAAGTTGCTTGAAATCCTCCAGGACATAAGTTTCATCGTCCATAACAACGCATGAAAACTTCGTCAAATATTCGCAGTAGAAACGTTGAGCCCGTGATCAAGTTCTGTTTGTCGTTGCGATTTGGATCTGTTTTTACTTTATACGACTTAAGTCCCAAACGCTTTTTTGATTTTTGGACAAAACCAGGTGACATCCATATTTTACGAGTCACCGTTCGAATGGAGAGATTTGGGTTTTTCGTTAATATCCTTTTCACCTTTCGGTCCATGACATGATCAGCGCGTCCAATGTTTTTGGTCACTTCTTGGTTTCCTCTCCACCGTCAAACGTTCCGAAAATGATTTGAGCACATCGTGAACAGTGGATTTAGGCAAATCCAATGTTTTTGCAAGGTCCCGTATTGACAAGTCAGGATTTGCCGTACGCCCGTACAAAATTCGCTCGCGCACTTGTTTTTCTTTCGTCGCCATCTTGAATACTAAACATGAAATGTAAACATCAATCATAGCTTTTTTCATCATAGACTCTCAGCTATACCACAGTGAAATTTTTCATTCCTACGTTCAACATATCAAAAGTTACAATGATTTGAAGGTGTCCGGATTAATGTGGATACAGATTTTACCATAGAATGTTTACTGTATTTGAAGCATGCAAAGCAGTCGAAGAATATGTTTTTACAAATTCCGTAAACTTTTCAAACTATTTTGCCTCTTTTGAGCAAAATGGGTATCAACTTAAAATGATAAGTTTGAACCTACTTAGAAATCTTCATCAAGCAAAGATCAGACAGGATCAAACATTCCAAAAGAGATATGAAAAACACGATTAACATTGATAGTAAATTTATGAAATTGCTCTTCAGCGAAAAATCGAGCATAGCCCAAAGAGAACGGTCATCGGGATTCCTTCGGACATCGTGAGTTTGTTCCGTCAGAGAGCAATTTTATAAATTTACTATCAATGTAATCTGTTTTCCACATGTCTATTGTAAGATTTTTTGGTCTTGCTGGATCTATGCTTGATGTTGATTTCAGAGAGTTTTCAGCATTTATACGATTTGAGTTAACTGATTCTTAGAATGAAGTGAGATAGGTGCATCACGGCTCAGATAGTTAATCAGTGAGAGCACGGTTGCCCAAGCCGGAAGCAGTGGGTTCAATTTCGATCCGGTAGAGTGAAACTTTCGGGTTTGAAATATCCTCGAATTCATTAAGCATAGAGTATTATTATATCACAAAACATTCAAATTCATACATTGGTCAGTTGGCATAGAAATCTCTCAATTAATAACTGTGGAAATGCTCCTAAATAGAAGATGGAAGCTTGAATCAACCACGATTCTTGTCGATTGGATTTTGTGAGTTCGATCCGTTAAATAACAATTTTATAAAGTTGTCATCACTGTTATAATTTTCCACAATCTACTGGAATTTTTGAAACTGCAAGGTAAATTGTTTTCAATGTTGAAGATTACAAATGGTTTACAACATTTGTTCGATTATGAGTTAACTGTACCATGAAAAGAATTCAACGAGCTAGATTCATCATGGTCAAGATTTATTAACTAAACAGCTCACACTTTCTAAGATTCAAGATTTATTGTCACTCCTTAACCACAATGCTTAAGACTATTATCGTTGACGTTTACTATTGAATCAATGAAATAAATTCATAGAACTAGTTGAAAATATGGTACTCACTGCAATCAATGCCAGAATCCAACGATCAGTCATATTTTGAAGGATTACCTGTTAATGAGAAAATATAAAAAATGTATTAGTTACAACGCTTGATTGTATGTTTTAATGATGTATTGTTGATTTATTGTTGGTGTTCTTAATATTAGGCTTTATGTATCCTTAATTCAAAACAAAGCCATTTTCGACACATTTATTTCGAAAGTGGAGTCCCTCATGTTTGAGTAAATATTGTTAGATTTCTCACGACCTTATCTCTTTCTTTTTCTACGTATAAAAACTTATAAAAACGGTTTTCGTGCTGTTCTGAATAGTGTGCGTGCAACACAGAAAAAATAATAAATTTTAACGCGCGCCTAAAATTTCCCCTCTTTTAATTGCAAGCCAAAGGCATGAGCATGAGCATGATTGACCGCCTGAGGTTGCTACTCCGTTATTGTCAGATCAGCTGTTATTACACAGATAACCAACAGATGATGATTGGGACTAACATTCATCTTCAATGTGTAAAAACTGGTGATCCTAAACTAAGGCAATACCGGCGCCGGCCCCGCTCGAATGCAGGTCAAGTAAGGAAAGGGTAGGAATATATTGACATGATACTCGCTTTATTGGAAACCGCGGAATCCACTGCACATCCACGAGAAATCACTGGGATTTTGGATAAATGGATTAGGTAGCAGCAGGGTTCGTTTTGGTTAACGATAAGCTGTCAAGTTAAATATTTCAAAATACAAACCAACAGTAAGGATGCTATTTGGGCCACTCACAAAGTGCGGTTGAGGTTTTTGATTGGGAAAACAAAATGATTTTTAATAATGCTAAAATGCCGATTTTGACCGGTTTAAACCAATAGTAGGAATGCAATTTGGGCCGCTCACAAAATGTTATTGTGGTTTTTCATTGGGAAACTAGGAGATGTTTTACAATGCTGGAAAGCCGATGTGGACCGATTAAATCAACAGTAAGGATGCTTTTGGGGTCACTCACAGAGTGGTATTTCATTAGGAAAACAAAGCAATTCATCTTAACGCCTGAGAGCTAACTCGGACCGATCTACACCAACAGTACGGATGCCGCTAGAGTCACTTACAAAATGAGACAGTGGTTTATTTGCGAACCACGACTTCTCATGCTCACTCGATCACTCGCGCAACGAACAATAGACAACGGAAACAATAGACAAAACGCGACGCTCGAAAACAAAAAATTATGGAACCACGTATCGACACAACCGATTCAACCAATTTATCTGATGGTCGACGTAAACCTATTAAAAAGGACATATAGATACAATGGGTAACAATTGCCTGCCTTGCTTCACATTCTTCAGAGCACTTTCTTCCTCACGAGTCGCCTGTACCCAATTCCACATGCCCAACCGAAGCACCACTACTTCAAAAGTTTTGAAAAATAGAGAGATACAAGATATTGTCTTCAAAATTTGGTAGAATTAAACTATCTGTTGCCTAATTATAACCATAATTTAAAGCTAAAGTAAACAAAAACAACGAAATTGTATGCAATCTTTCATACAACAGACTAGATTCTGGCGTAATGTGGCTCAAGTTTACATGAAATATCCCAATAATTCCCAACGAAAAATCTAGCGTTTCCTATTTGTGCATTAGATAATGCCGAACATTACAAGTTTCTCTTTAAACAAACTATGCACACAATCAAGCCTATGCTTAATTTGTTCTGACATCGAAATCTTTCAATTAAAGCTCGATAGAAATAAAATGTGAACACATACATTTTGGAATAAAACAAAAGGATGGTCACATGAGCATGAGTATAATTCACCGCCCAAAGTTACTTACCTGTTGTTACCAGATGAGTTGTCAATAACAGCCCAATAACAGAAAACCAACAGATGATGTTTGCCAATACATTTTAATTGTGTAAGAACTGCCAGTCCTAAGTTAAGGCAATACTAGCGCTGGGCCCTCCCAAATGCAGGGCATATGAGAGAAAGAGTAGGAACGTGTTGACATGGTACCCGCTTTGTTGGAAGGCGAAGAATGCTCTGCACTTCAACTAGAAATCAGAAATGTTGGATAAAAGGATTGGGTACGGAAACGAGTTGAAACAGTTGAATAAAAAATGAAAAAGTGTTCAACGATCGTTCTTAATGTATGATTTCTTCATGTATGATCACGAGAAATCGATATCCAATAAGAAGCCTTGTGGTTTTGCAGTTTACATCAACTAGGAAACGAAGCAAATTGAATCACATAAGTGTAAAGATTTTGACCATGTTTGGGTCAAACCTTTTATTGGAAATCAAGTGCATGTTTTCCTCCTGGATTTGCCAAAAAAACCACATGCTACGTTTTTTTGTACTGTAATAACATAATTTTAAAATATGAAGCTGAAACGAATCATACTATTTGTATTTTCCGTACGTGAAGTAACGATTGTGTTGTAGTTCAGTGTTGATTTGGCCGGATTTGGCTTCCGTGCCCCTTGCGAAAGACACCAAATCACGACGTCAATAAAGTTAATTACGTGCCGAAACTTATAAATCCTCATAAATGGCCTCAAGCCAGACCAATCGAGACATTTTGGGCTCTGGACAAGGCCCAAAAGACTGGAAAAAAATGTGTAAAACAATTGCGAAGGAATTTGGGCAGAGACTGATGAGAAGCGTTAGGTCAAAAGTGCGCTCCTTTGCTTATGATTAACGAGAATAAGACTTTTTTTAATTTAATTCACTAATATAAAACGTTCTCTTTTGATTTTTAATCGTGCTTATACTTCCAGGGACACCCTATAATATCATCATGAATAGGAATTTCTCCGAGATAACAATGGCGGACTGCAGTGTACTTGAACGTATCTAGGGTGGGTGTGAATGTCCAGATGCCATTAATGTGAAATTTATCACTCCGGATGATCACGAATTCATCGTAAAGGGTGTCCCACATCAAATTGCATCGCGAAAAAACGGTGTGGAAAAATTACTCATTGGGTATTTTCTCTTGGAAATTTGTATAGAAGCAGCTTAGAGTGTTTTTCTTGTTGTTGTATTTCAATCGCAGTCAGTTTTACGAAAATTGGAAAAAAATGGTGTCACCCGAAGAACAACGTTGCAAATTGATTTTGCGCAAGCACCTGGAAAATCCTCAACTCTCACATCGGGATATCGGAAAACAATTCGGAAGAAGGAATGCGATCAGAATGGATCATTGGCGCGTCGTGAAAGCCATGTGGCCAAAAAGTTGAATTTGTCCAAGTCTTTCGTTCAAAGAGCCAAGGACCGGAAGGGACCGCATACGTACAAAGTGCAGAAGGCTCCAAACCGTGACGAAGGTCAAAATACGGTGGGAAAGTCACGGGCTCGGAAACTGTACACCCAGATGTTGAGGATGTCTCATTCCGACAGCTTCCGGGGCTACTGTTCTTCACCGCTCAGAACAAGTTTGATACTTTCAAAGTTTGCCCAGAAATACATGATTTGGCAAGTGATCTGCTCATGTGGCGAACAGAGTGCGCTGTTCGTGACTATCGGGACTGTAAACGGGGAAGATCTACCACAAGGAGTGTCTACAGAAGCATCTGCTTCCTCTGTTGAAACAAAACGAGGGCCCTACGATCTTCTGGCCTCGCTCCGTGCCACAATTCAAATATTTTCCTGGAGTATTACCATGCCAACGGGGTCACTTTCGTACCCAAGGACATGAACCCACCCAACGCACCGGAGCTAATGCCCATCGAAAACAATTGGTTATGAAGTAGGCACTAAGGAAGCATCCCAAGGAGGTCAAATCCGAGGAAGACATGAAGAAAAAGTGGGTTTCCGTACTGAAGAAGCTGCATCCAGATGTTGTGCAGAACCTAATAAGGGAAGGTCCATTAATTATGTCACGCAGTAAGGGGGGAGGGGGGGTTTGGTAAAACGTGAAGATCCATACAAACAAATTTGCAGGTCCATACAAAAAACGTGTCTAGGGAGAAGGGGGGGGGGGTATAAAAAGTCATTTTTTGCGTAACGTTATTAATGGACGTTTCCTTAGTGGAGTTAATCGTAAGGTACAAGCGTCCGATTATGGTATTGAAGTTCAATAAAATAAATGAGACAAAAGCTTACTAATGGGTTATACTCTGCCTGAAAGTTTGAAAAGGATCGGTCAGTTGGATTATTTTCTACAGCGTTTCCTCCGTAATGCAATTTTATCTGGGACACCTTTTACAGTAGAATTTGCCCTTATTTTGGGAACTATCAGTTGCTGTCAGTTGGCAGAGAACGAAACAAAGCTATCACAATAATTATCAAGTCACCAGGTGTGGGTCCAGAGAAGTTTTCCTAATTATAAGTAAAACCACAACTTAATCAACTCATGATATTTGTAGTACAGGTTTCGTCTTTTTTTGGAACGCTGAGACATTGCTCTCATTTTAAGGACGAGAAGATAATATCAAATCTAATCTCACACTAACGCAGCGAATTCTTGAAAGCATCATTTTTATTGTCACCGACCAGGCCAACTGCGAAGCATGTGCCGCAGATAGAACTCCAAGAAATAGAGCGATTCCAGAAAGAGTGTCAGAAATCGCTCTACTACTTTGAATCAAGGGAAGGAAAAAAGCGTGGACCACCCGTACAAAACGCTTCCATATAGAGTTAAATAATGTGATAATTCGTATTCTATCGTTGGGAGCATAGAAACTAGAGAGATTAAATAATGCTTCTTTTGTCTGTGGGTGGACTTTTGGCACTTGAATTCATTTGCAAAGAATATAGCACCTTATCTCGCTGACTGAACCCCTTCCATTAGGGATTAGTAGATAATTTTTGCTAAAATTTTATCGAAACAAGAAATATTGATGAAAATACCGATATATATATTTTTGTTTCTAAAGACTGAACTATCATGTGCTCTGAAAATTTTTATTCCCAACTGTTCTACTACTCTACAACATTTTGCATAAAGGGTGTATTCGATAAAAATGGCACACAGAAAATCTTCTGTAACTTTTGAATCGTATGAGTAAAAAACCTAGAAATTTGAGTAGATTTTATCCATAGTGTATTATTTACATCTGCCAAGTTTCATAGTTATACATTCAGTAGTTCCAGTCATGTCGTCGAAACAAGAAATTGTCCGTGAGAAAATTTTGTGCACTCACAATCAAAATCCAGGGGCGTCCCACCGGTGGATTGCTAAAAGGCTTGGAATTGCAAATACAACTGTGTCTCGTGTAATAAGAACCTTCAAGGAGCATCTGAGTGTCCAAAGGAAGGAAGGGAGTGGTCGTAAAAGTGGTCCAATAGACAGTAAAATGGCCAGGAAAGTCGTACAACAATTCAAGAACCGTCCAAACATGTCAATTCGAGATGTCGCTAAAAAGTCTAAGGTGTCAGTCGGTTTTGTGCAGAAAACCATGAAGCGTGCTGGGTTACATGTTTACAAAGTGCAAAAAGCCCCGAACCGGAATGAAAAACAAAACATCCGCGCCCGGAAACTTTACACGAAGCTGCTTACCAAATCCGGTTGCATCGTGATGGATGACGAAACATACGTCAAGGCCGACTTCCGTCAACTTCCTGAGCAAGAATATTTCGTTGCCAAGTCGAAGTTTGATGTTCCGGAGGATGTTCGAAAGAAGAAACTATCGAAATTTGCAAAGAAGTTTCTAATCTGGCAGGCGATTTGCGGATGTGGTGAAATAAGTGCTCCCTTCATCACTTCCGGAACAATAAACGGTACGATTTACACGGAAGAGTGCCTTAAGAAGCGTCTCTTGCCATTCATTAAGAAGCACAAAGGATCAACTCTGTTTTGGCCTGATCTAGCATCCTGCCACTACGCTGGAAACGTATTGGAGTGGTACCGAGCCAACGGAGTCAATTTTGTGCCAAAGGATATGAACCCACCAAATTCACCGGAACTTCGTCCAATTGAAAAATTCTCGGCAATTATGAAAACGGAACTTCGCAAACATCCCAAAACTATTAAAACAGAGCTAGAATTGAAGAAAATTTGGGTAAAAACAACAAAAACACTGGGAAAATCGGTTGTACAAAATTTGATGGGTGGAGTGAAAAGAAAGGTGCGGGCATTCGGAATGGGAGACGAAATTGAATAAAACAAATGTTGTAAATCAAAACTCATTAGTAGTTCTTCATTCCCTGAAAATCTCAAGAAAATCCGATAATCAGTTTAATTTTGATGAGTATATATGTGTGTGCCATTTTGATCGAATACACCCTTTATTATTATTTTCCAAATGAAAAAATCGATTTAGTTCATTTAATTTCTATGCAAAACTGCCTATTTGAAAAATTGTAACTGTGCACATGATTTAGAAGGCATATTGATATCTTGACCGCTACGTAGGTTAAAATACTTATCAGATCTTCTCATAAAAATTGAACGTGTACAAAGCATGGGGAAGCAGCAGTTCTCACTGAAAATTCAAGTAAAAGTAAAAGAAAATTCAAGTAATGAAAATGAGAGGATTTCAATCATAAATTTGTTTCAAAAGTACACTGAAAATAATCATACATCCAAATTTTGTCAAGGAAGACGAAGGTGTCTCTTCCATTTTGTGAAAGATTAAGAAACAGATTCCACTTCCAGCGAAAGGTAGTGGAACCGTCGAGTGGTATCGTAGCTAGACATTAACTAGGGTCAGCTTGTTCTATTCGCCACCGTTAGTTCCTGTTATTGTAGTAACCTCCTCCAACAAATTACAACGAAAACAAAACCTGCAAACCCATTTTTTTCGCACACATCAATTACAGTCAAGTGCTAATTTCATTACAGAATAGACACCTCGCGCCACTCCCAACTAGAACGAAACCCCTCATCAACTGAGGCAGCTACTCGCTGGCAATTTTTCGTGGGACGTGGGGGGAAATTTCATAAGCTCACCGCAAAGGCCACGGCTGCAACGTTGAAGCCTTTCCAATGCCGAGTCGTTCCTCATTTTTCTTCTCACAACAGAACCGTGGAGCGATAAATCAAAAACAACTGTTTTCCTAGCACACACCCACCCACCTGCCATCCACCATCGAGTTCACCTGAAGGCAGTTCGTCTTGGTCCGGGTGCCCGCCCGAGAGGGGGTTGGCCAGTAGCCGCTGCTGCTTTCATGCTTCAATTGTTTTAGCAAAAACAACCACCAAGAGCTGCTCTTCGTGTGAACAATAGGGGCTTTTGAACGTTGCGGCCAGTGACTGCCTCGAGTCCGGCCATCGCTAGCCATTAACATCGTTATTGTTGTTGCCGTGGCTGGAGCTTACTACTATTATTATTACTGTCTGTATGTACTATCTCATCAGCAAGCCGATGCTCTAGAAACCTTGATTCGCGCCTCTTTTTGTTAACAATTCGGAAAAGCGAGTGCTAAGCGTTTTCATAACGCACGCCTGACTAGCTGGATGCGAACTTGCGTACGATATGTAGATGGTACAATTATGATCATCGTACCGGAAAATGGGTAAATGTTAACCAATTGAAACGAAATTGGAGTGTTTTTTTAAGAAGCTTTTAGCGGGTGAAATAAAAGGGTTCAAATTACTATCGATTATATTGTTACGTTTTCAAAAAAGAAAACCTAATTCATTTGCTGGAAATCCTTTCTGATGGAACGGAGCTTTGTCAGCATTCCTTTCCAAATTACCGTTCTCATTATTGTTGTCATTCACAACATAATAAGCAAAGACGTCATTTCTCTGTGAATTCCAATTTCGTCCAACCTTCCCAGACATCAACAAACTGACCAGAAGACCCAACTAGAATAACATCACAACTCTTCCCCGGCATCCGAGAAACTCTTGATTGATTAGGCTTTTCCCTCTGGATTCTGCTGTTTTTTCCTTTCTTCGGAAAACAAGAAACAACAGCGAAAACAAATTAAGGCATTCCGATGTCAATTTTTGGTCACAATATATGTTGTTCCGGCATTAGTCGTGCAATCCTTTACCTTACACATGGGGAAACGGGAAGACTACTGGGTCGGCTTCGTTGCTCGCATACTTCCTGCGTAGGAAGTGGCAGAAGGTAAAGGTGTGATTGAGAGGATATTTCATTTTCTGGATCTTCGAAGCCCCAAACGAAAATATTACGCTGGCTTCCTGTATGAAGTGCACTGCGGGAAATTTGGTGACCAATTTAAATTCGAAGCCTCATCAATTCATGTAAAAACATGGCCTCCAATAAGACATCTAGTAGCAATAACCTTACAGAAAGCGCCACAAGTTTGTACTGATTAGTGGGTGGGAAGAAAAGCGGTTAGGCAAACTTTCAGATTTAATGTACCAATAAGTCAATTAGGTGGCGCGGGTGAGCAAGATAGTTTAAACTTCATATTATTAACAAAAATTGATCAACAAATTTGAACAAATTTTATTAACAGCATCCCCTTTGCTGGTACAAATCGATCTAAATCAGCCCTCGACCGCTATAAATAACTTTGTTTTTCCTATCGGAAACCTCCATCACAGTTGGTGTAATTCGACTTTCAAGCCGTATTTCATCTTTTTGTTCACAATGAACAAAACCAGGACGAGAACGATAAGGACTTGAACAAGAAGGAAAGTAAACAGAAAAGGAAAGAAACAACTAAGATTGGTAAGAACGTTCCAGTTTTACTTATAATGTACATAACGGGTGTCCACTAAAAAATGAGAATGATTTCAATACTTTTCCATCAGAACAAAAACGGCCGCATAGAAATGTCACTTTAAATGAATGAATCGTTGCACTCTCCAGAAAATTTTCATACACTCTTATTTCACTCTAACATGTTCGGTCGTGTTCAGCATGCCGTCGGAAACAGGAAGAATCTGGCTCCGCTCGCCTGCGCAGTGCACGTGTTTCCAGCGAGCAACGCGGATTACGCCCGTCCACAGCTTCAACAACGAGGAACCGGCAGCCCGAAAGTTCCATTGTTCGAAGTCACTCATCTGCAAGACGCTAAAGAAAGAAGGAATAGTGTGTAGAAAGAAAACCAGATCCCCAGAGTACACAGATGAGCAGATTCAAACCGTGAAATCCCAATGCCGCTGGATGACTCGGAATTACGGCGGAAAATCTTTCGTTCTGGACGACGAAAGCTACTTTCCTTCTTTCGAAGTCTCAGATACCGGGAAACGACCGATTCTACACTAAGGACAAATCTACTACTCCTCCAAAAGTAATGTACAAGTTCAAGCACAAATTTGAATCGAAGGTTATATTACATCGTAATATCCGATAAGGGTATTTCGAAGCCGTGGTTCAAACCAAGCGGTTTGGCCATCAACCAGGAGGTGTACCAAAGAGAGTGTTTGCAGAAAATACTCATCCCATTTCTTAAACAACATCACTCGGATGGCAAATACGTGTTTTGGCCGGACAAGGCATCATCGCACTACGCAAAAAAAACGCTAACGTTTTTGGAGAGCCAAAATATACCATATGTCCCAAAAGACCGGAATCCGACAAATTTGCCACAGTGCCGTCCTATCGAGGATTTCTTCGGTCTTTTGAGCTCCATGGTATACAAGGATAATTGGAAGGCCAAGAACACCAAGCAACTTACCAACAGGATCAAAAGCTGCATCCGAAAAATCGATGTGGCTGCCGTCCAACGGTCATGTTCCAGCATAACGACTAAGCTGCGCCGCACGGCGGACCACGGACCATATGACAATATTCACTAAACTTAGTTTGAAGATTTAAGTTGACCCTTTTAATAAAATAAATCAGTTTGAACAAAACTTCACTGGTATTTTTTTCCTGACCCATTCTTTTCGTTCTCATTATTTAGTGGACACCCGTTAAAACCATAACTAAATACGCGCCAGAATCAAAAACTGAATTTTGATTCTGGAAGTGTGATTGCATCTCATATATCCATTTGATGTATGGGAGTATTCATGCGGGGCTTACTGCATATGATAGCGACCTCAGAATGTACGTGTAGAAACAAGCATTCTCGAAATGGGTCGTTGGAACTGCAATAGAGCTATCACCTTTTATCTCCAGGGCTAAAAGTGTTTGCACCTATAGATAGCACAAGGTCAAAATAGGTGCAGACAAATTTCTTCCATAAAAGCACTGCCGGTCAGTGGGAGGTGAATTGTACACACACACACACACACACACACACACACACACACACACACACACACACACACACACACACACACACACACACACACACACACACACACACACACAACACAACACACACACACAGTGCATTACAAAGTCAAAAAGTCCCCCAACCGCAATGATAAACAAAGTGTGACGGCAAAGTCATGAGCTCAAAAACTGAAGTGCGATTTCTTGACGAAATATTCATGCGTCATTATGGACGGTAAAACCTACGTTTTGGAAGATTTGCACCTTCTACACTGCAAGGGCCAGAAATGCAGCACCTGCCTATTCAGGGCAAAAATCTGTTTGAACTTTCTAAAAAATACATTGTTTAGCAAGCTATTTCTTCGTGTTAAAATAAATAAAAATCTTTGATCACCACCGGCACAGTAAGAAGAAAATGTACCTGTTTGAATGCATGCAAAAACGATTGCAGTCCTTATGAGCTACGGTGATTGTTTTTAACCGATTTGGCATCGTGTCACTATGCTTGAACCGTGATGGAATGGTTAAGAGCCAGTAAAGTTAAAACGTACTGATCCTCCCAACAGTCTTGAGTTATGCTTATTAGAAAGATATAGGGCTTTGTTGAAGCGGGTGCATTTCAAAACGAAGAAGGAGATTAAAAAAACAAAACATATTTAACAAATCTGGCCCTGGTAGCTGTGGGTCAGTCCAGCTATTTCATAGAGAATATTTGTAAGATCTCTAGTTAGTACTTTGTTACTTATCCAAAAATATAAGACCCGTATTTTTTAGTATTGCCAATATGGTGACCGTATCTGCGTTAGGGTGGTTAAAAATCGATTTTATTTAAATTCATTTGTTTTAAGGTGAATCGCTGCTCGATGTATTTTTTCCTATCTTTTATCTCTTTCTCGCACACTTACCTTGCTATTTCAAATTGATTAATTTCGATTGTAAGTGAATGAACATCGAATCGAACTCTATAAGATTGCCCACAGCAAGTTAGCATTGAAACTGATGTGATTAAATTTTCAATATCTAGTACAGATTCTGAGTTATATCAATTCTAAATAATGAAGTAAAGGCTGCCGCCAAGAACGCTTCAGCATAAGCCCTTCACTAGAAACTTTTAAGCCGTTGGACCGATTTAAACATCAATATACGAAAAAAGGTAATAAAATTACATTATTGAAAAAATATGATAATACACCTGAATAACGACATTTCTTGTGAAAAGATAAATTACAGGGTGCGGCAGAAAATAATGCGAAAATTTATTCTATTTCCTTCAAATCCCATTTTCAACTAATTCAAGCAATAATATCAACATTTTCAAGTGCAGTTATCTTTATAAAGTCCTTTTTTTTGTCCTCCATTTTTATTAATAACATCCTCGAGAAGACCTCGGAAGCCAGAGCATGCCTTTCGGACGTAGTCCTCCGACATTGACTGCCATGTGCGTGTTATGGTTGACTTAAGGGTTTTCACACTAGGGTGTGATGTTTTACAGGCTCGTGCTTCAGCATATGCCCAAATCGAATAATCCAACGGATTAAGCTCTGGACTGCTAGGGGGGCACAAATCCTTCGGCCAAAACTTCATGTTATCATTCAACCATTGTTGGGTTCGATTGGACCTGTGACACGGCGCCCCATCCTGCTGTTGGACAACGTTTTGGTCCTCGGAGAAGTTGGCCTTCACTCAGGGAAGCACTTGGTCCTTTGAAATACCGATATACACTTCGGTATTGATTTTAACTCCAGCATCAAAGAAAACAGGCGGCATTTTAAAACCGTTGGACGCCACTAAGCCAAACATCATGACACCAGCCGGATGTTTGGTTTGAAATTTGAATTTCACTTTTTCCGGAACGTTCTCCATTTTTTGCGGTAATATGAACCAGTCCGTGCGGCTGTTGGCCACAGCATCGATGCTGAAAAGCTTTTCGTCGGAGAACAGGATTATCATTTTTTTCCTTCTTCAACAAGGAAAGCAATGCATGCAAGTCTTCTTTGATGACCGCATGGATTTCTCCGAAATATTGGCTTCATTTGCAAGTTTTTGAGCACGGACAGATTTGTACACGTTCAGCGTGCGGACGTCCACTTCCCGGCTTCCACTGCTTAGAACTATCCTGCGGGGACTTTTTTATGCGGTAAACTATTGCCAAATGACACCCTACCACCTTGGCAATCTGTTCCGGCTTCTTCTGGGCGAGCAACAAACTGGTGATCACTTCCTTAGCGAACGTTTTGACGAATTTGCAATAAAACGAATAGAATGTTTGGATGCAGCACTTGAAAATAAACATAAACAAATACACTTTCGAAAGAAATTAGTCACTAGCTACACGAATTAACCAAATACTCAAGTTTGTAAATTATCGCATTATTTTCTGCCGCACCCTGTATATTTGTTTGGTGTACATGGTTATACTTATAGTTTTAGTTTTATTGTTAGGTGTAGAGGGAGAAGGTAGACCAGAACTCATACTCCATATAAATTTAAAAAAATGTATGTATGTGTGTATGAACAGTTAATATCAAAATGCTGGAAAACGCTAGATGCTAAAATTGTTAAAACTAGTAACGTACAAAGTCAAGGCTGTGAGCAGATTGTCTGCAGCAGATTTATTCGAAGCATCGTGTATTGAAGGAGAGGAGAATAGGGAAGGGGTTAAAGGATAATTGGATATGCAAAATTAATAAAGTAAAACTTGTACAATAATAATGACAAAAATAATGATTACAAGGGTAATGATGAGTCTGCATGAGTCAGGATAGCTTATATTTGGTAAAATGCCTATTTTCGTAGCAAAAAAATGAAAATGATTCAGTTGTAGCTTCTTGTATTCATCCTAGTTGCACACTTGTTGCAATACAGTTGAAGTTACTTGTATGCAACTCAATCAATTCACAATTATGTAGCTTCAACCAATTATGTCAGTTTTGTGTTGCTTAAGCAGGGCACTAGACACTTTCTAATCGTCAAAGGAAGAAAAAAGAATAGAAAAGATTGCTGTGCATACCAAACACAATAGCATACTCTTTGGTCCCAACACCATAAGGACAATGAAAAACAAATATAATTCACCTTTTCATTAGAAGTATCGCAGTCAAGGTCTATTAATATATATGTTCAAAAAAGGATATTAAATTTCCTCCTCTATTGATATGATACGCAATATCAACTTTTCAAAGCTCGGTGGATAAAAAGTTATGAATTTTTGAAAACATTTCAATATTTTGAACCAACCTAACGCAAATATGGTACACTCTGACTAAAACAAAATACGGATAAAATATATTTAGATAAACAACAAAACTATCAATAATTATAAAATGCTGAGAGATCGTACATCTTTTTTCTATGGAATTGCTGAATAAGGAGCCTGTAGAAACCCTTACGGCTTGAAGCGCAAAAAAAAAATGAAATTTGTATATCAATGCAGAGTAACGATGTTATGATTGTGCGAATTTTTAAACCTTTTCGTAAACTTATGATATAAACAATGGCATTTTTTGGGTTCTGGTATCAATTACAATTGACCCCGTTGGAATTTTATGAGACGAAAAATTTCTAAGTTCACCTTCTTTTGGAAGGGAAGTAAAGCCGTTGGTGCCGGCCCACGTGATGATGGGTTCGATAGGGATCTGGTCATCTTCCTGCCGTGATGAGCTGGTCCAAGAGACTTAAAGTCACGTTAATACAGCATAAAGGTAACAGTTACTTAAGAAATAAAATGCCTAATGTATGTTTTACTACACACTTAGAATTTTTTACAGAAATCTGTAAAGTTTTACCGAATTCTCAACAGCTGAATGTTCGGTAATCCAATTTCACGAATTTCAGTGAAACTTTACAAATATCTGTAAAAAATTTACCGGATTTCAGTAAAATTTTACCGAAATCCGTAAAATCAGATTACGGAACGTTCAGCTGTTGAGAATTCGGTAAAACTTTACAGATTTCGGTAAAAAAATCTAAATGTGTACAGCTTAAGGGTGTCCATATTATTGTGAATACAGACCATAGCAAAAATTATTGGGATTGCAATACAAATTTTATTTAACATCTCATTTCCTACATGATTATTTATAGAATCAAGGATAGATTGATATCATAGAAACTTGAATAATTTACAGAAATTTGTCATCTTGGGGAAACCTAGAACAGTACACTTAGAAATTATTTACATGAAACGTGATTTTCCATTAACCCAAACGCAATTAGGAACGTAAAGAAAGATTTCATATGAAATTAAGTTTCTCGAAACCAAGCCATACGCAAGTCTCTGAACGGTAAGTTGAATCTAATTGGTTTTCTCGTCACTCTGAAGTTACTCTTACAGTTACTAAGCGAAAACTTTCAATATTTATAAGATTGAACTTTCAATATTCACATGATTATTTGCCACAAGAAATTAGTATGAATTTCATTAATTCGACTTACAAAATATAATGATTTTGAAAAAATAAAAATATGCAGCAACCTGGAATTAATTACACCTAGAACGTTGAGGTTATCGGTCCAGTGACTTGACCACTAGTATATATTAACATTTGTAAACAGGAAAGTTTAAAGGTGTACAAGGACAACTTCGTGTAAAACCAAATGCATTCATGAGGGAACATCCATTAATTACGTCTGTGAAAAAGTGACTATTTATACCATCCCTACCCCCTTGTCACATTTTTTGTATGGACCTTCAAATTTTTTGTATGGATCATCACGTTTTCCCAAACCTCCTTTATCTTTTCTTTCAGTGCACACCGATAAATCAATCCCCCATCCAGCCTCCAACTAAACACGTCCAGGATCAACACCACCAGCCACACAAACCCCTCCAAACCAAACACGTCCGGAAAGGCGGCCTGTAACTACCTTATCTTTGCTCTGTCCCTCCGGATGCCTTATTATGCCTTCCGGTGCCAATAAGAAATCCCCCGGCGGGGGTGGAAAGGGCAAGAAGCAGCAGCAGCACCAGCAGCAGGACAGCAAGAACCAATCGGTCGTCAACAAGCAGCAAAATGACAAAGCAAAGCAACCTGGCGACGAGGACATCAACTCCGGCTTCGGAGAGTACATGCGGTCGCCGCAAGGTTTGTCGGGATGTTGCCTCATCAAATTTGAACAAATTTACCGAATTCGATTTCCTTCACAGCTGCCGAAATGATGAAACTGTTCGTCATTGCCAACACCATGGTGGTGTTCTTCACGATGGCATGGCCACAGATGAAGCAATCGTTCGAAATTATCCGATCAATGTTCTACGGCGAGGATGATGGTGAACTGTGAATTGTGTTTAGGACATTTTTTTATTCCTTGAAGAAAGTTAATTCATAATGATACTATTAGCCCTTAAGAGTTTGTTTTTCGTCACCGCCATTCTCGGCTACAGCACCGGAGTTTGGCGGCTGATTAGCAACTACTTTCATCAGGAGTTCAAAGTCTATCTTGACGAGGAGGTAAAGAAGAACAAGTACTTGCTGGTTGATCCGGCCGTCGAAAATCCTCCGGCTGCCACCACTGAAATTGTGACGGAAAAGGAGCTTAAGCAAGCCGGCCGATCGGTGACGGCCAATCGATTGCTAGACGAAATGATAGTCAACTTTGGCCGACTGTTCACCACCAGAAATGAAGCCGAGTTTTCCAGGAAAAGAACTCCAGGTAATTGAATTGCAGATAAGTCATCATAAAATAACCACTCGTTGTTTTTCCCGACAGCAGGGACTCAGCTCGAAAGACCGGCGGAAGAATTCGTAAGCTCGACTAGGAAACACGTACAGGGAGAAAGCATTCCGGAGCCGGACCCGGGAGGAGTGTCGGCAGCAGGAACCATAATTGAAAATGATAAGTTTCCAAGAAGTTCTTCATCCGAAGTGGACAATGAATCAGATGAGAATGACGTCGCCGGCGATGGCGACGACGGTGACGAAGAAGAAAAGTGGATTAAATACTGGAAACGCCGGGAACGGGGTTTTGAGGCAGGGGAAGATGGTGAAGCGGGGCACTGTGAAGCGAAGCTGGACGCTTGTGGACCATAATCTGTTGTTAAGCGTGGGTGATGTCGTTGTTGGTGTTGTGTAGGCAAAATGAGATAAAGTTTTATCGAGTGCATAATTGAGCGGTGATTGAATGAGAAAAGTGAACAAGCTGACTCCTGTGGGGGATGGTGGAGATGGCAAAGTTTTGTCGATAGAGAATTGCCAGCCGGGATGCAGCTGCGTAGGGGGTGATAACAATCAACAGCACGTGCGATAAACTGTGGGAGGTGATTGGAAACTTTCCCGATAAATATAAGCAACTATGTTGATGGCCCTGATATGATAGTTAGTGAAAAAATAAATAAATTGTTAGCAGCAGAGGATTAGAGTAAACGACGTTTCGCTACATTTAAAAGAAAATCCCAATTCGTTAGTTTAGGGGCTTACCAAGTGAACATGCGGTGTATTACATCAGAGGCGCTAAGGCCGTTTTCGGCTGAATTTTATCTAAAGTAAAGTCACAAAGTTTTGGATAGATGGTTTTGGGATTTACAAGTGAACAAATCAACCATAAAGGGTGTCCACGATGAAATTGCCACAAACAAAATTGATTCGCAAAATTCGAGTTTTCATCCGATTGCCATCAAATTTTCAGGGATTGAGAAATAACTATTAAACTTCATTTTACCATTTTACTCGTATTTTATTTGCAGTCCATACGCAAATGCCCGCACCTTGGCCTTAACCCCCGGCCATAAAATTCTGCACAACCTGTGAATCAACCGTTTTTGCATGTAAACCCATACTTTCTTCAGTTCCTCGACTGTCTTCACTTACCTTAGGTCGTTTAAGAAGGTGCTGCTTCATAATCGCCCAGTACTTCTCGATGGGCGGAGCTCCGGAGTGTTGGGAGGGTTGAACATTTTCGGCACGAAATTGACCTTATTGTCCGCATACCACTTCAGCACGTCCTTGGAGTAGTGGCATGAGGCCAAATCCGGCCAGAAGATTGTTGGGACGTTGTGGGCCTTCAGGAGAGGAAGCAGCCGCTTCTGGAGGCACTCTTTTATGTACACCTGTCCGTTCATCGTGTCCTGGGTCACGAAAGGTGCACTCCGCTTCCCGCACGTGCAGATGGCTTGCCAAACCAGGAATTTCTTCGCAAATTTGCACATCTTCTGAGTGCGGACATGCTCCGGAACCTTGAACTTATCCTTGGCCGTGAAAAACAGATTGCCGGGGATCTGTTTGAAGTCGGCCTTTTCATATGTTTCGTCGTCCAGGATGCAGCATTCAACTTTCGTCAGCATGTTGAGGTACAACTTCCTGGCACGGGTTTTGGCGGACTTGTTCTGCTTCTCGTCGCGATTAGGGGCCTTTTGTACCTTGAACGTTCGAAGCCCAGCCTTAGTTTTGGCCTTCTGGACAAAACTTCGGCTTAGGTGCAGCTTCTGAGCCACATCCCGAACGGAGGCGTTCGGATTTCGGTTGAAGACCCCAACTACGCGTTTGTGATTTTTGGTGTTGTACGGAATACTTTTTCCTTCACTTCTGGACTTCCGATCGGTGGTCAACCGTTCCTCGAACCGCTTAATCACTCACGACAGCGTGGAATTCGCGATTCCCAACGTTTTAGCGATGGAACGATGCGAGAGATCCTTGTTCTCGTGATGAATGCGCAAGATTTAATCACGCACGAGCTGTTCTTTCGACTCCATTTCCGCGAGTTTTGATCACAGAAAAGAAAACTTGCAGGATGTAAATAATGCACTATGAACTAAATCCACCCAAATTTTCATTAAATTCTACCCAACGGTTAAAAAGTTAGAGCAATTTCATAGTGTGGCAATTTTATCGTGGACACCCTTTAATGTCAGTTTTAAGTACAGATTGGTGACCTTGTGTGTTTAGATCATCTGCTCTACGAGAGGCTAGAACATAAATAAATTAATGGAAGATCAACTTGTTCTACTGGTTCGAAACCCTTTTGGGTCAAACTCATATTTTAGTAGCGTTAGGTAGAATTATTTCAATTCCGTGCCTAAATAAGATAAACTGTTGATCTCATTAAATTTGAATATGAAAAGGTCGTGGGTTTCGCTATCAGGGTCCTCAAAAACTAATAGAAATTTGTTCAAAATTGCCATATTCTTTCTCATTTCATACATTCAATACTGCGATGGCCATATACCTCAGCTGCTAAATACTCTGATTTAGGAGAAAGCTCTACACCATGTCTATGATGATATTGTTGCATAAATCCTTTCTAATAATTTTGCCAGCCGTAATCGGAACGTGCCGTCCAAGAAGACGCTGTTGTAAATGATTCGCAAGTAGCCAAGTTGGTTGGTAAATGACTGGGCAATACGTACCATTGGTACTTCGCGTACCTGCAGGTATAAAATAGATCCTACTGCGATCCTTAGCATCTTGTCAAGTCATTCCTATCTCTACCTCCACGTGGTGCCGACTGGGGTATGAGTAACCATAGGAAAGATCGGGTAACCAACCCTGGTGGGACCTTGGTCATATGTTGACAGGGAAGGGGGGGCTGCCCTCTTTAAAAGGTGCAGTCTATCTGAGCGTCTGTTCTCCATGTTAGGGGTGTGTGTGTGTGTGTGTGTGTGTGTGTGTGTGTGTGTGTGTGTGTGTGTGTGTGTGTGTGTGTGTGTGTGTGTATTTACAATCTAATTCCCACTGTCTGGCAGCGGTATTATGGATAGAATGTTCCTGCAACTGTTTCATATTTGCTGTTTACCGTTGCAAGGCTTGAATTTTTCTTACTTTATTTTACTTTACATACACTACCTTTACACATGCCTACTCTTCTAACTCTGACTCAGATTCCTCTTCACTTGCTTCCATTTTATAAATCTCTTCTGCTTTTTGTTTAAATTTTACCTTTTCTTTCGTTAACTTATTCCACTCCTCTTCCTGCATCTCTGACAATTTCCCTTTATCTTCATTTAATGATTCATCCCAAGTCTTCACTGATCTTCCTTTTTCCTCTTCTTAAATTTTAACTTTTCTGCCATTTTAAGGGATGGCCATCAACTCTTCTTTGTATATGTCCCCAATAACTTATTCGCATTACTCTTACTTTTTTATCGCTGTCTTACCGTCCAATAATTTAGATAATTTAATCCTACCTTTTGATTTTCCTTTCGAATACTTCATCATTTCCTTTATAATCTGTGTCTCATATCTGGCTACCGATCTCCTGTTGCTTTTTACTAATGAAGAAGCTTTAAGCCCATAGGTGATCGCTGGTGAAATGACAGTTTTATATATTAATTTGGTTAAATGCCAAGAGGGTTTGTATCTTCTTAAGTATTCTATAATTATTTTTGAGCTTCCTACTGCCTGCTTGCATCTTTTCCTAGTAATATGTGGTCTGTCCAAAGTCTCTGAAAGATAAGTCCCTAAATACCTTAAAATTTTAACTACTTCATAATTCTCTCCATCTATTATAATATTTTCTGGAATTTTCCTATCAGACATCGGCTCTCTAATTAAAATTTTACTTTTTTCTGCGTTAACTTCTAAACCCACTTTTTTAGCTCTTCTTTTAATATTTTTATAAATGTTTCAATATCTTTAAGGTTGGAAGCAATAATCAAAATATCATCAGCAAATACTAACACTATAGGAAGATTACTGTTATTCATTTCTTATAGATTCAGCTTACTCATTCTTTTCTTAACTTCTTTTAAAACTTTTTGAATTACTAATGTAAATAAATATGGCGACAAAGGACACCCTTGCTTTATACCTTAGTTTTTGTTAATTTTTTCTGAGGTTATTCCTTCCCACAATATGCTAACTTTCTCTGCATTTATTGCCTGGCAAACTCTATTCACTATATGTTTTGGAACTTCCAATTCAACTAAAATATTTCTGATCGATTTTATGTCCACGTAATCAAAAGCTTTTTTAATATCTAATGATGCTATCATTAATGTTGTTCACCTATTCCAATACGCTTCCATGTATCTCCTAACACAAAACATGTGATCATCTGTTGATCTATTTAACGTAAATGCAGCTTGATGCAGATCAGGGTCTTCAGCATATTCTCTTAATCTACTTAAAAGCCATTTTGTGTAGATTCTATATCCTAAATTTGTAAGTGAAATCCTCCTATAATCATGAGTATGTTTCGCTCCTCTCTTTTCTGGAATAGGAATCTGAACTGAATCTCTCCATTGTTCCGGTATCTTATTCTTTAACCATACCTCTCTTATTATATTGTATAGTTCGTTACATGTACTTTCATCTGCATATTTTATAAACTCATTCCTAACTTTGTCTCCTCCGGCTGCTTTACCATTGGCTAGACTACGAATTATTGCATAAATTTCCTCTTTTGTAGGTGTTTCCGTTAGTACTTCGCTGTCCTCCTCAATGTCCATAGGTTCGCCTTCTGTTGTTTTCAGTTCTTGAATACAATTCTTCATTGGAATTATAGGTCTAGCAGCTACCTTTCTTCTCACATATCTCCGTAGAAAATTGTTTGATCGTTTTATTCTTTCTCCAACTTCGAAATCCTTCAGGTTATTGTAGAATTCAAATACTTCCTTCTCATTATGCTCATTCACTTTCGATTGATATTCTTGTCGTTTAATGTTGACATTTTTACGGTACCATCCTACATCTACCCCTCTATCTTTGGCTAATCTTAACTTTTTTCGCGCTGTATATGGTGTTCTTAACGCTCTTTTACGATTTGGGGATAACGGATTATTGTCGGTTTTTAAGGTTTCTGTAGCACATTGGTTCAATTTCTTAGCTAGTCCATCGTACGCATCACTGACTTCTATTGCTTCGGCTGCTGTTGGCTCCCATTTCTGAAGTTTTTCTTGGTATAACTTCATAGCTTCTTTATGCTGAAGCGCATTCGCTGGTAAGTACTTTACTTTCGATTTTTTGTATTGTTCTGCGTTAATCCTCTTTTCTCCTAACTCTACTAGTATTCGTTTGTGGTCCGTTTTCAGTGTAGTCCATTTTGCATCCACATTTAGCACATTCAATTTAGTATCCGCTGATAATAAAACATGGTCAATTTGGGAAGTACGGCTCCCGTTACTCCATGTAGCTTCTAGTGAATCGTTAAATTGCATAGATACAACGTCCATATTGTGGATTCTCAAAAACATCTTCAGATAATCTCCATTCTCATTCGCTACGTCATGCCCAATGTACTGTAGCGTCTGTTCTCCATGTTAGGGGTGGCTCAAATCAGCGTCTGTTCTCCATGTTAGGGGCGGCTGATCATCGTCCTTGTGCCAGCGTCTTACTCTAATCAGTGCTGTGCACGATGGTCCCCGGGCAAGACAGGGGGTTGGGGAAGGCCCAACAAGCCACCCTTAAAAGATCAATGTTACAAATAATACAGAAGTTAATACGGACCGGAGGCTGGCGATTGGCAGCCATGGACCGAATAGAATGGAGATAACTTCTGTGTACAGCAGAGGCCACGCCGGCCTTAGTCTGATTGGTAAGGTAAGGTAAGGAGCCAAATTAGAGAATTTCATCTGTTATTTTCAATCGTCTTTTTGTTATTTTGTTAGTCAGTGTTACGTTTGCAAGTTTAATACGGCATAATTTCTTCAGTCTTTTGTAGTTCAGTCCGCAAAGTGTGTTATTTACGTGCTATGAGTGTCTTCCGTAGCAGTTTTCTCGAACCGAAAATAAGATACTATTGCACTGTTCCTCGTGCGCTTGAATGGTAAGGTACGGGACGGGTTTTTAGCAATTAATTCAGCACTTGGGACATTTGCTGAAGCTGGGGTTTCTTTTGTCACGATTTAACTCGCGAGTGGAAGGACCGTTTGGCAAGATTTTTGATTTGTTGGATTCATCTTGAACACCGGAAGGTTCTTATGATGGTTTGAAACCCCTCCCTTCTCTGGAAAGTGAAGCACAAATGTCTGCATAACCTCCCATACAAGTGAAGCACAAATTTCTGCATAACTCGAGAGCTGATCAAGCAAAGGAACCCAAATTTAGCATGCGGAAGTTTTTGGAGGCAAGCAATGTTTTTATGGTAGTCAGAGACCCCTCATCTCTCTAGAAAGGGAGACTCTCGTACAAATGAAACAGAAGTTTCTGCATATCTCAAGAACTAATCAAGCAAATGGAACCAAATTTGGCATGTGGGGTTTTCTGGAGGAGAAAAATGTTTTTATGGTGGTTTGAGACCCCTCCCCTCTCCTTGAAGGGGTGCTGTCATACAAATGAAACTGTAATTTCTTCATAACTCTAGATCTAATAAAGCAAATGGAACCAAATTTGGCATGCGGGGATTTTAAAGGCAATAAATTTTTCTACGATAGTTCGAGACCCCTCCTCTCTCTCTGTTAGGTTGGGGGGCGGTGCTCCCATACAAATTAAACAAAAGCTTCTACATAACTCGAGAGCTAATCAAGTAAATGGAGCCAAATTTGGCGGGTAGAGGTTTATTAAGGCATGAAATGTTTCTAAGGTAAATCGAGACCCCTCCGCCCTATGTAAGAGGACCCCCCTTTTCATACAAATTTGTGCATAGCTCGAGAACTAATCAAGCATATGGCATGTGGAGGTTTTTGGAGGAGATAAATGTTTCTATGGCAGTTTGAGACTCCTTCGCCATCTGGAAGGGGGCGGGAGGGGGGTTTCCATACAAATGAAACACAAATTTCTGAATAACTCGAGAACTTATCAGGTTAATGGAACCAAATTTGGCATGTGGAGGTTTTCGAAGGCAAGAAATATTTCTAAGTTGACTCGAGCCCCTCCCTTCTATGAAAGGAGGGCTCATGTACACTGATAGGCAAAATAAAGTGCCCACTTCTTCGTTTTTTTCAATTTCTCTCATTTACTTGGTTCAAATTAAAGTTAACACTGTTTAGTTTTTTTTTCTTATTTTATTTTTTATATTCTTTTTAAGTTTCACTTATGGAATACTGAAAAAAAAGGAGTTTTACTTAAAGAAAAAAAAATCAATTTGTGTTGAAAAAAAAAAACAGTGACAAAATAAAGTGCCCACTTCAAAAATCGATATGTTTTCGATAAGTTTCCATTGGAAGACCCCTCGATTGTTTATGTTTTGACATTTTGACATGTTTTGAAGCAAACGGCTCAACCGGGTGCATTTGTATACGTGATCGCATTTGATTCAATTGAAAAAAATGGAGAACGCAGTGCTTTCGAAAGCAATTCCCTTGTGTATCCGAAAATTGGTCGTTCGTGATGTGCAAAACGGTGAATCGCACCGGGCTATCGCTAAGAAGTACAGTATCAGTAAGGTAGCGGTTGGCAAAATTCTTCTGGAGCTTAAAACGTTTGGATCAGTGGTGGATCGCCCTGGCAGAGGCAGGAAGCGGAAAACGGATGCGAGAACGGTCACCAAGATCATGCGCGAAGTCAAGAAGAACCCGAAGGTAACTGTCCGCGAGATCCAGGAAACTCTTCAGTTATCAGTTTCCGGTCGAACTGTTCGTCGCCGTCTCGTAGCACAGGGGTTGAATAGCAAACTTGCCCGGAAGGGCCCATTTATCAGCAAGGCAAACAAAGCCTAACGGCTTAAGTTTGCTAAGGAGCATGCTGATAAGCCCCTAGAGTTCTGGAAAACGGTTCTCTGGACGGACGAATCCAAATTCGAGCTGTTTAACCGAAAGCGGCGGGTTCGTGTTTGGTGCAGATCGGGAGAGGAGCGCCACATCCAAGGCACGATGAAGCATGGAGGAGGAAATGTGATGATCGGGGGGTGTTTTTCGTGGGGTGGAGTGGGAAGCATTGTGAAAATCGATGGGATAATGACGGCAGATTCTTACATCAACATCCTGCGAGAAAATCTGGAGGTTTTGCTGATCCAGACAGGCCTTGAAGAGAAGTTCGTATTCCAGCAGGACAACGACCCGAAGCGACCAAGTCTTTTTTCCGGTCTTGTCGGATCAAACCGCTGGAATGGCATCCACAAAGCCCGGACCTCAATCCCATCGAGATTTTGTGGGCGATTCTCGATGCCAGGGTTGACAACACTGGTGTTACCAATAAAAATAACTATTTTGAAGCCCTGGAGCGCGCCTGGGAAGAGCTAGATCCACAGCACCTAAAGCACCTGGTCGAGAGCATGTCGAAGCGCCTGCAGGAGGTCCTGAAGGCCAAAGGAGGACACATCAATTATTGAAATGCTATTATTTTACTTTAATTTATGTTTTCTGTAGCCTAAATGAAGTGGGCACTTTATTCTGTCACTGTTTTTTTTTTCAACACAAATTGATTTTTTTTTTTTTAAGTAAAACTCCTTTTTTCAGTATTCCATAAGTAAAACTTAAAAAGAATATAAAAAATAGGATAATAAAAAAAATACAGTGTGTTTACTTTAATTTGAACCAAGTAAATGAGAGAAATTGAAAAAACGATGAGGTGGGCACTTTATTTTGCCTATCAGTGTACAGATGAAACACAAATTTCTGAATAACTCGAGAACTTATTAAGTTAATGGAACCAAATTTGGCATGTGGAGGTTTTTGAAGGCAAAAAATGTTTCTACTGTGGTTGAAACTCCTCTGCTCACTGAAAGTGGTGTCTCTTATACAAATAAAACACGAATTTCAGCATAACTCGAGAACAAATCAAGCAAATGGAACCAAATTTGCTTTTTTGACGTAGACTACGTCTTACGGTGGTAGAGTGTCAAATAAAAATCTGAATCTGAAATCTGAATCTGTGGTCCTGTTCACAGCTTTGGCAGCTGGCAGCGTACTCTGGAGGGTGCTGTTCGGATCGGCACCCTGGATTGTGAACTGACTTTATTTGAACTGTAGTATTGAGTACCCAGGCTCGGTTTGCCTATTGGCTGTTTCTGTATCCTGTTGCTAACAAGCCATTGGCGCATTTGGGCTGCCATTAGTTACTCGTCGGTTGACCAAGCCAGTAATTTATTTGTAGCCAGTCAGTGGGCTCAAACACGGAGCGAAATATGGTGCTTGTGCGACATCCTGTTGGTAGCCATCTTTTGACAAGGTGCAACGTGGAACGGATGAAATAACCGGCTTCTTTGACAGACGGAGAAGGTTTTAATAATTCAAATGTTAACGATTTAAAAACATTCAGGACGACCAATTCAATTTTCCTAGCTTAGGAGTTTGGTTTGTTGAAATTTCTCTAACATTCCTTTCAAAATTTGTATATGCCTACACAGAAAAAAATAATTAATTTTAACAGGCGTGTAAATTTCTCCTCGTTTAATTCCAAGCGAAATGAGGCATGAATCTGGCTTGGAATGAATCTGAGGGTTATCTGGCTTAAATTTATATGAAATATCCCATTATTTTCTGCCAAATCTAGCATTCCATTTATGTGCATTAGATAACGCAAAAATTAAATGTTTCTTTTTATCTGTGTACCCTAACCCATTTTGCCACGTAACTGACCATCGGTGTCAACTATGAGCTCATCATTTGAGTAAAATCGCTTACCGGTGAGCCATCGGGTTTGGGAACAAATAGAAGTCACTGGGGGCCAAGTCTGGCGAACACGATGGATGGGGAACCAATTGATACCAAATTTCATTCAATTTTGCTTGAGCAATTGAGGATGAATGAGCAGGCGCATTGTCGTCGTGATGACAGAGAATACTTTTTCTCTGGAAATGCGGCCGTTTTTTCTGGGCTCCTTCAAACGATCCAATAACGCTTCATAGTATGTGCCTGTTATGGTTTTACCTTTTTCAAGATAGTCGATGAATATTACACCTTGCGCATCCCAAGACACGGAGGCTATAACCTTTCCCTCCGTTTGTTGCGTTTTTGGGCGCTTCGGAGCACGTTCGCCCCGTGAAACCCACTATTTTGCCTGCTGCGATGACTCCGGTGTGTAGTAATGGATCCAAGTTTCATCCATGGTTATAAATCGGCGGACAAACTCCTTCGGATTGCATGTAAACTTGCTCAAATTCTCCTGAGAGGTTGTAACACGAATGCGTTTTTGGTCCATTGTAAGCAAACGTGGCACCCATCAGAGCTTCTTCATACCCAAAACGGAATACATGATGCATGTGTCACTAATGAATGCGAGGACAGAAATGGCTGAAATTTTGACAGCCGTCATTCAAGGAGTGAAGCTCATAGAAAATGGTTCACATTGGCGATTACCAACGCTATTTGTAAGAAATTGAAGGGACTTTTCAGGCAGCCTAGTACTGTTGCTGATATTCCTTGATCTCTTGGGTGTCAACATTAATCAGCAATTTCTTAAGTCGCTTCTTTTTTGCACCGCTCAATTTCAGCCTAAATATTTGCCTCTCTTCGTTCTTCGAAAGCTCTTTACGAATATCCTTGATGGTGACGTTTACTCCGTCGTTTTCGTCATCGAAATTTAGGATGGAAGACGAGGCAGATCCCGTACCACTTGCGTCATCCATCGTGACACTCTATAGAAGATCATCTTCCTTAGCACACTCTTCTACTTATATTTCTTTAGTGATTGCAAGTTGAATAGATTCTTCTTTTGACTCTGTAATCCACAACACAGTTTTATTTTATTTTATTTTATTTTTTTTTTTAACCGTGTATTCCATGTGGCATATTGGCATGTGGATGTTTGGCAAAATGGACGTTTGTCAAAAATACGTTTGACCAAATGAAAGATTTACATTTATACGTTTGGCCGAACTTGTGTTTGTTCGATTTTTTTTCGTTGATCAGTAAAACTCCAGATAACTGCTCATCTATGAGAGAATAAACAATCTCACCAAAGAGAAGAAAGATTAGTTATTTCCATATACAGATACGCGTCTATCGTCCACAATGTGCAGACATCTTCAGTATTGTTGTGATTTCTTTCAGTATTGTTGTAGTACACGACACTGAAAAAGTCTGCACATTGTGGACAAAATACGCGTATCTGTCAAGATAAGCAGTAAAGGTAGTTGGAATTAAACGGAAATCACTAATCGTTTTAAATGTAGCGGAAAGCATAGGAATCCACAAACAAAATTCCAAAAAATGGCTTAACAAGAATCAAGGAAACGGATATTCGTGGCTGTTTAAATGTATACCTTCATCACAAAAACAACTCACTACACAACACAACACCAATTTGACTAACCACAAACGAAGTAATAATGAATAACCTTGTTGGTATCAAACAACATTTTAGGTAACAAACAAACACATAAACACACTCAAGTACTTCTCTACCCACCCCTACATCACGCACCGCAGTACCAACAAACCAACTATAAATACTAGACCTACTGTGATGTTCCCCACAGATACTAAAGAAGTCTGTAAGTAGCAGACGAAATAGGCCTATCTGTCAAAAGATAGGTTTGTAGTGGAATTTAAAGGAATTTGCTCGCGTTTACTAGCGAAAATTTGAAAAAAGTGTATAATGTTTTATTTTTTGTTTTTAAAAAGAGATCAAATGAAGTGTTAATTTTAAATTCACCTAGTTTCCCAATCACTAATCTTTCTTCTCATATCCTAGTAACAGGTATTCCACTAAACAGCTCACACTTTCCAGGACTCACATCAGAGTTTTATACCGGACAAGGCTTAAATAAGTACACACTCAGATTTTTTTTACATAAACCTGTAAAATTCTACCGAATTCTCAATAGCTGAACGTTCGGTAATCCAATTTAACGGATTTCAGTAAAATTTTACAGAAATACGGCATGATTTTCACAGATAACTGTAAAATTTCACCGAGATCCGATAAAACGGGTTACCGAACGTTTAGCTGTTGAGCTGTTGTCGGTAAAATGTTTCAGAGATCTATAAAAAAAAATCTAAGTGTGTAGTTCGCTTTCGGATATAGAAATTGCTTCGTCAAATATGCAGTGCTCTATGTCGTTGCTCAGTAAAACTCCAAAGAACTACTCATGTTTGAAAGAAGGAACAATCTCACAGAAGAGTAATAAACCGGGCAAGCACTTGATTCACAAGTTTACTCTCTGATTCTGGAATATGTATCGTCATAAAAAGCTCATGTGCAAAGTTTCTAAAGAAGAATTTTTAACATAATACATTTTCCACCTAAAATCACTAGCTAAAGATTTTGTCAAAACATGTTCTTATTTGAATGGCTGTGATGTCCAAATGCACGAATACCAATGTTTGTCTTTTTGAACACAAATATTTCAGTTCTTAGTGAATCGATATAGTTGAAACTTAATCAGAATTCTAATTATTGCAAATGCGCACACTTATTGATAAATTCTAAGTGTAAGAAGTTTAGAATATTTCATTGCTTCTTCCGTTCCATTACTTTATTATTTCCTCTTTTTAGATATAATGCGTTTGAGATAAATTTTTTTTTTGCTTCTTATTTATTTTTCTTAGCAATATCTATTTGCTGATAGACAATTTTCGGCCAAACGTCCATTCAGCCAAACATCCATGTACAAAAGATCCATATGCCAAAGGTCCATAGCGGCTATTCATAAACCACGTAGACTTTTCTGGGGGGAGGATGGGTCTGACCAAAGTCTACGCTCCGTACAAAATTTCAGAAAATTGTATGGAGAAAAGTCTACGAGGGGGGAAGGGGGGTTTGAAATTTTCAAAAATGAGTCTACGAGGATTATAAACAGCCCCTTTTACCAATAATCCCACCACCAGCTCAACATTTATGCCCCTCAGCGGATGCTGCGAACATAGGTTAGTTATTGCGCCAACCACCGAGGTCAACACAGTACGGATCAAACAATCCTGTCGATTCGGTAAGTCTAAGGTTCCAATACAAACACAAATAAACACAAATACAAGCTGCGATCTCCTTTTACTAGGTTTGATGCCTTCTGCTACATTCTGCTTTCAATTGCATCATCGTGTTCTAAACGGTAAAATGACATTCAAGCAAAACAGGAACTGTAATTCATATGACGGCTTTGAATCGTTTTAATCATCCAATTCGACATAAAGTTTTCATGAGGGCCAATGTCGCAAACGTAAACAATGGCTTCTTCTGCAAATTCTTGAAAATGCAAACTCGCTCAGCTAAACTACCACTTCTATTGTGAAGGGGGCCTCCTCTTATGTAATATTAGCTACCGGCATGGATTTGTTGGGGAAAAATTTGAATAGTACCTTAGAGAAGGCAATTTTTGAACTTAATAAATCAGTGGGTAAAGAATTGGAAAATATGAAATGTTAATTTTTTGAATTTAATTCGATTAATAAAGTAGCTGCAATGAATGTTAAGCAAGGTACATCAAGTACGGCATCGGAGCCGAGCCTGAATCCCAGAGGCAAAAAGCGTCGAGTTCAGGAAGACGTTAGCGAGACGTCGAATGATGTGTTTATTGAAAGTATTAGTTTCGCGGATGTATTAAAGAGTAATTCTGGGACTAAGAATAGTAATAATAATAATAGTAATAATAATAAAACAATTAGGAAAAAAAGCAATGTGACTGAATTCAAGGAAGTTACTCGTAAGGCTCGTCCGGTCATTGTGATCAAACCGAAAGAGTCCAATCAGAATAGCGATGATACTCGCAAGTTTTTGAATAGTAAACTGGATCCAAAAACACACAAGATCCGTAACTTTAGAAATGGGAAAGATGGCTCTATTATAGCTGAGTGTGCAACAGGATGCAACGTTAATGTTGTGAAAGATGGCATTATAAGCGATTTGGGTGAAAATTATAACGCTGTTGTTCCCTCATCGGTGCCAAGGCTTAAAGTGATGGGCATGAGCGAGAAGTTTTCCTCCGATGACTTCATTCGGATTTTAAAAGATCAAAATGAAGACATCGCGATTAATGAAGTTAAAGTGATAAGAATGTATGAAAATCCACGCTTCAAGTACAATAAGTTTAACACGGTAATTGAAGTTGATAAAAACACCTATAACTTTTTATTGACCGCGAAACACGTTAATGTTAAATTTGATTGGTGCCGTGTTGTTCCTGAGATTCAAGTTTTGAGATGTTTCAAATGTGGAGAATTTGGACATATGAGCATGGATTGTAAAAATAATGTAGCATGCTCTAAATGTAGTGAAAGTCACACGACATCTGAATGCACATCAACTGCTTTGAAATGTATTAATTGTAAAAAAACGAATAACGAACGTAAAACGAACTTGGACGTAAACCACGGCGCGTTTAATTATGAATGTGAAATTTTCAAGCGATTATATAAACGAAAAAAAAAAAGCCTGCATTTCAATGAATAGCAGCCAAGTTTCAGTAGCAATGTGAGTAAATTTGATATTTTGTACTTCAATATTGCCGGGTTGTCTACAAACTACGTAGAATTGCGTCAGATTGTAGAGCAAAAACGTCCAAATTTAGTCTTTTTATCAGAAACACATATAGTTGACATGCAAGCATTTGATCAATATAGTATTCCGGGACATAATGTGGCTGCTTGTTTATCACATTCTAGACACACTGGCGGCGTTGCTATTTATGCTAAAGAATCAGTTCAGTTCAAGCTTCAATTGAACGAAGTTTGTGACGGCAATTGGTTTTTAAGCATTGCAGTTGTTCGAGGCATGCAGATTGGTAATTATGGTGTATTGTATCATTCTCCCAGTTCTAGTGACCAGCGTTTTATTGAAATTTTGGAAAACTGGTATGAGATTTTTGTAGATTCTAGTAAACTAAACGTGATTGCTGGTGATTTTAATATAAATTATTGTGACATTAATAATTCGAAGCATTTGCAACGATTAGCAGATTTCTTTAATTTAAAACAATTGGTTAATGAATATACGCGTATTTCCAGACACAGTAGAACTTTGATTGACCATGTGTACTGTAATTTTGATTCTGTTAGTGTTGTTATAAACTCTGACTTGAAAGTAACTGATCATGAAACCATTATTATTAACGTTGAAGATAATATTAATGGTGACAGTGATTATGTGAAATTGAAATGTTGGAAAAAATATTCGAAACAAGCTATTTCAAGACTTGTCGAAAGAAGTGTGGATTTTCATATAAATACCGGTTCTCTAGATCAGAAATCAGCTGTTTTGACAGACGTATTAAAAATATGTACCAATAAACTAGTTGAAAATAAATTTGTGTTAGTAAAGAACTCGAACAGCTGGTACAATTTGGATCTTTTGCGTCTCAAACGTAAAAGAGACAAGCTGTACAAAAAATGGCGTAGAACTAATAGAAATATCTTTTTGAATAGGTACAAAGTCGCGCGTAACAAATATTCGCAATGCGTTAAGCAAACTCGTTGTAAATATATTCAGAGGAAAATTGATTTGCATCAAAACAACAGCAAAGAGTTATGGAAAATTTTGAAATCTTTGTTAAAACCTAGTAATTGCAAACCGCGATCCATAACCTTCAATGGCACATTAGAACAGTCAGAGGACACCATTGCATGTAAATTTAATGAATATTTCGTTGATAGTATTTTGTCAATCAATCAATCCATTGATTTAGTAGATGAGCCAGACGAAATAAAACAGCCGATTAATATTAACTGTAGTTTTGGAAGCTTTCACCCAATAACGTTAGAGGATCTTAAATCTATTTGCTTTTCTTTGAACAAAACGCCTGGAGTGGATAACGTAACTGCAAGAGTAGTACAAGATTGCTTTAATGTCATCGGAAACAACCTGCTGGACCTTATTAATGAATCGCTGCAAACTGGGCACGTGCCACAAGTTTGGAAAGAATCTTTAGTTATTCCCATTCAAAAAGTCGCTGGAACGATGAAAGCCGAAGAGTTTCGTCCTATTAACATGTTGCATACTTTAGAGAAAATTTTGGAACTTGTTGTAAAAGGCCAGCTGTTAACGTATTTAAATAGTAATAATTTGATTGCGCCGGAACAATCGGGATATCGCGAAGGTCATTCTTGTGAAACAGCGTTAAATTTAGTTTTAGCAAAATGGAAAGAAAATGTAGAGCGTAAAGATACGATTGTTGCTGTTTTTTTTGGATCTGAAACGCACTTTTGAAACGATTTCTCGGCCCTTGTTGTTAAAATCAATCAAGCGCTTTGGATTTTCGGGTTCTGCATACAGATGGTTCGAAAGCTATTTGTCTGACAGAACTCAACGGACGGCTTTTAATGATTCCGTGTCGAGCCCTGTGGAGAACAGCCTTGGCGTACCACAAGGGAGTGTATTAGGGCCCATTTTATTCATTCTATATATTAATGGCATGCGACGAGTCTTGCGATTTTGTGATATTAATATTTTTGCTGATGATACCGTGTTGTTCATTGCAGCTAAGAGCCTCGAGGAGGCCGTTTCACATTTGTATGCAGATTTACGTTCTCTAAGTAGATGGTTAAAGTACAAACAGTTGAAATTGAACATAAGTAAAACTAAATTCATGGTAATTTCGCGGAATCGAGTTAACGAAGACGTCTCTGTTAAAATTGATGATGTAACAATTTATCGCGTTCGTGAGATTAAATATCTTGGCGTGATTATTGATGATAGATTAAAATTTGACTCTCACATTGACGATGTCATCAAGAAAATAGCCAAGAAGTACGGTATTCTCTGCCGATTAAAAAACGATTTAACTATTGCTAGTAAAATACAATTGTACAAATCTATCATCTCTCCTCACATTGAATTTTGCCCTTCTATTTTGTTTTTAGCTAATCAAACACAAATATCGATAATGCGTTTGATCTTGAGATGTAACAGGTTCACTTCCTCCTCTTTTTTGTTAGATGCCCTACAGTGGCTATCGGTGAAGCAGAGAGTTGTGTATTTGACAATGGTGTTCATTTTTAAAGTAATAAACGGTTTGCTGCCTCGATATTTGTGTAATCGAATTGAAAGAGGAAGTGATATTCATAGATACAACACTAGAAACGCGAATGATGTTAGAACACCATATTTTTTGTACGGAGCTTCACAAAATTCGTTGTTTTTTAAAGGTATAAATGTTTTCAATTCGATGCCTATACACATCAAACGTGCAACAACACTACCAGATTTTAAGAGACAATGTATTTCACACATCAAAGCTGCCTTTTGAACAGCTACTCTGTTAACTTTTTACTCTTGACTAATTTTGTATCTTGACGATGTTTTTACAACGGATATTTTTGTATGGTTTATTGTTAAATGTTTTATATTTGTCATGGGGCACAAACAAACTATATTTTTCACCTCGATGATGATGATGGATTTAAAGTTTTTATTTTGTTATTGTAATTTAAAGTAGTTTTCATTTTTTGTGTAGTCTTCAAAAGTTTGAGCCTCGCGCGCGGTATACAGGTATAAAGGACTTCTTTTTGAATTTACAATAAATATTGACCTTTGATGCTTGAGAAGATGCCATGAAATAGTAGTGGGTTGTCTGGCTGATTGTCGGGGAATTCTTTGTCAGTTCTGTTGTGGTTGAAAGTAAAAGTTTGACTAGGGCCGGTCCAGGATTTTTTCGGTTTGGAAATATTCTCGATTACCCTTATTGGGGATATCCTTGGTCAGCCCAAAACTAAGGTGGCGGTTCCATTAGTGTTGAAACCTCACTCGGTAGCGGGCAAGATCGGAAATTGGATTGTATTTTGATAATGTCCTTATACAGGATTCTGTGACTTGAATTGTAATAGAATTTTCTGATCGCTGGGTTTATTTGCGAACATTTGTGGTTGACATCAATAGCTTTTAACAATTATATCGCTGTAAAGCAAATGAACAGTTTTGGAAGAAGTTTATATCTGTAGATACAATCAGTTCGTTTTTGGTTTTGCATAACTGGTTGAATTGTTTTAAATAAATTATCTAATAGATAAATCGTCTAGCTCAAACCTTTGAAGGGGTAAGTGGCGGGACCATCATCATCATCATCATCATCATTATGTACATTCATCGTGGTGATTCACTATGATTAAGTAAGCATTCAAGTGAAATATGCGGAAGACGTCATTTTTTACGTTTGCGACATAGGCCCTTATGAAAACTCCATGTCGAATTCAACGTTTCTAGACAAAATCGTCAAAAGGTCGATAGTAACATTTGTAAACAATGACTTAAAACGTAAATTTCATGGAAATGACAGGTTGCTAACATCTAAAGCTTGCTTCAGATAGAATTGGAACAAAAACAATTGCCTGTATTTCAGTTATTTATTATTGAATTCAAGATCTTTTTTATACAAATGTAGCGTTTTCTTCATACTTTTAAGAAAAAATACGGATAAAATTATTCGTCACGGTTTCGAAGGAATTCTCGAATGTTTCCTGTAACACGGCTCATTAGGCGGCGCACACCTTCTTCGTCCATCGTTTTAGCTATCTTATTCCACCAGGTCTTCATCTGATTGATGTCTTTGACAACCTTTCCCTTTGCCTTGAGTCTCCTATTCATGATTGCCCAGTATTTCTCAATAGGGCGGAAGTGGGGGCAGTTGGGTGGGTTAAGGTTTTTCGGAACAACCTCTTTCTCTGCATACCATTCTTGAACGACTTTGCTGTAATGACAGCTTGCCAAATCTGGCCAAAACATTACGGGATGGTCGTGGGATCGTATGAACGGCAAAATTCATTTTTGGAGACACTCTTTTTGGTATAGTTCCAACGTCATTGTCTTATTAGTAACGAAAACTTTCGTTTTTTTGCCACAGCTGCAAATGCCCTGCCAAATCATGAATTTTCGTGCAAAAACAAATTCGTGTCGGCAAAAACAAATTTAAATTTGGCTGGAACATCCCCCCGAGCCGTTGCCAAGTAAAATTTTTGACCTGGGATTTGCCCGAAGTCAGCCTTGACATAGGTTTCATCGTCCATCAGAAGACACCCGTCGAACTTGGTCAGCACCTGGTCGTATAGCTTCCGAGCACGGATTTTGGCCACACTATTCTGTTTTATGGTCCGATTTGGCTGTGATCTGGCTAGCTCGATACGACTTGATTCCTTCCCGGAGTCGAGTTCTCCTCACGGTACTATGGGCAGCACCGAATTTTCTGGCCAAATCACGGTCCGACAGATTGTGATTCCTCTTAATCGTCTTCAAAATCTTACCACGCAGTTTCCGGTCGACAGTTCCACTCCGACGATTGGCTTGAGGCTTCCGAATCGTCGTCAATGTTTCCTTATACCGTTTGATAACGCGCCATACGGTATTTCTGGGCAATTTCAGCTGTTTAGCTAGCCTAGAAGCAGACCACAATGGATTTTCCAAATAACTGTGCACAATTTTTTCCCTTCTTTCGGCTTCCATGTTGATTGTTTACAAAGTACAGTCGATTTGCGGAATGTCAAAAAAACATACGTGAAGCTGACAAAATTCCCGACACGTGTGCGCCAAGAACTTCCAAATCCGTCCACCAGGATCGCCACAATATGAGCAAAAGTTTGTTCCAATTCTAAATGAAGCAAGCCTTACATCCACTACCAACAGGAAGGTACGAACTCCCTGTATCTGTTTCCGGTGCTATTTTGTTTGTGGAAGCAAGCAGATCTCAGAAAAACACGCTAGAAGTCATTGTTTACAAATGTTACTTCCGACCTTTTGACTATTTTCTCTAGGTTTTTTCCATTATTTCTGTTCAAAAATATCAACACAAGTTCACTGCTGCATAGTGTTTTAGGAATTCACACAAGCAAATCATGAGCAGCATATAAGAAGGAGAGTGAAATACTTTAAAACGTCACCGGAGAAAGTATTGTGGTATAAAACAATCATATGACATTTTGATTGTTTATGTATTCCGATGGCTTGGTTTACGATTGTCGGAAGCAAAGAGAGCCGATTGTAAAAGAAAATTTACCAACTACTGTTACCGCTGAAAAGACTGCCCATGAGCATTCGCATGAAAACGAAAGACTTCGTCAAAAAGTCACTCTCATGATTATACCGCAATCCAAACGTCATCGCATCGCACCCCTTTCCTGATGAGACAATACCGCATGGGTGTGATACAATTCCGTATCACCATTTCCAATTTCTCTTCCCACCCAGTGCACTTCTGTTACACCAAGGCGCAGACTAATTACCATCAGAAATCGGACAATCCGTCAACGAAGAAAAAGCAATAGGTATACAAATGTGAGAAACAATAACAAAGCCATTGAAAGCAATCAAAACAATACATGCGCGTTTGTGAAATGTGACCCTGCCGAGTGACAGACAATCAGGTGGGGAAGGTGAGGGAGAGATTGCGTGGTGATCGAAAGTGAAAATGCGTCTCGCAGAGGCGTCTGCAATTAATTCATTCGTGAGTTAATTATTGCGACTGTGACTGAACATCTCGATTGCGGTCCCACGTGTGTGAGTGTTTCGTTTCAGGCGTTGTTTTGGACTGTTTTTCTTGGCATTGGCCGAGTTGATTTTATCTGGATTAGTTATAAATATGTCTGTCGAAGGCCCACGCCAGCTTATCAACCTCCAGTGCCAAACCATAGGTGAACGATTTCCATCGAAGTGGAAAGCTTCGAGATGGAAATCCAGCAACCGATATCCATCCTTTAACACGTGTAGTCCCACGTGTATTTCGAGAAAGGTGAAAAGTGACCGGCATCTGAATGTTAACCTTTTTTTTTCGGTGATATCAACATGTGCAGATCGTCTTCCTTGGAATGGAAAGGTAAAATATACACAGCAGGTGCCGACAAGGTCCGGGGAATTCAAATGCGGTGAAAAGTTCAGTCTTTCAATCTGAGTTGATTTATGCTCCCAACTGGAATCGAAGCAATCCACTCTAGCATCGCGTTACTCATTCTGAAACGAAATGTGAATTCCAGTGCTTCCCTGAGCCGCATCTTCGTTCCGAACAATTTCCCGAATGAGATAATTGCAACTTAACCGGGTAATTTAACTCTCTTTCAGCCGTCGTAGATCTCGGAAATGCCAAAACGAATGGGACGCAACCGGAGAAATTGCATGCCAAGCGCTCATTTTGCTAATCACAATTAAATTAGACACAAATTAGCGCCGCCAACGACAACGATTTGTCGCACATTTTGAGGTTAGTCCATAATTGATTCCTGCGAGGAGAAGCACTCACTCGTCAGAGCGACAAACGGATCGCAGCAGCTCGTTCCGGTTGGTCCGTTACGTAAGGAAAGTAAAAGCTTTCCTCGGCGATTGGCTCAAACCCATTAAATTGTTAATGAATTTCTATCGACCCGGAAACATACGCACAAATGTGAGCTTGCGAAAGGCGACATCCGAGCTCGATGACGACAACGGCGACCTTCTGCTACTAGCTGCAGCCGCACAGCTGATTTACTCTCTTCCGTCCGGAGTTTCTTGAGGGAGGTTGCGCAGAAACCGGTTTTGGGTCACGGTTGATGTTTAGCTTTTCGATTTTATGAATAAATTTCTGGCTGTTTTATTATGTTGTTTTAGTTTGAAACGGGCATGATTTGGGGTTGACTTTCAGTGCGGTAGAGTAAAAGTAGTGCTTGCATATCACTTTCGGTTATGTTTACTCAGAGGATGGGATGGATAACTGGTTTCGCTCGGTTGAAATTGGAAAGAAGGATTGACAAACGTTTGAAGTTAAGTGTATGAATATGTGAGATCGAATGTATTTAAAGACGAACGTGTGAATTTGAACCCAACAATCGTCACAAGAATGCCAGAATCTAGTTTAATTCAAAATCACTCTTACTGATCGTACTATCTCTTTTAGGTTAGTTGAATTCATTCTCCTTTTCATCCTTTTTTTTCATTCTCTTCCTCCTTTATTTTTGCTGGAAACCAACCATAGTCCTTTCACTCACTTTCAATCCAGATTACATCGTTTGGCGCTTTTCAGTTACCGAGCACAGTTATTTCTCGAATCAAAAACCTACATGCTCAAAACACCCTCTCTTTCTTTCGTATTACTTTCCCTTTTTTTCACACGGAAAAGTTACTCAATTTTCGTAAAAAGTGGATCTACTCAATATTTGACTAGATCCACTTTTAACGAACAATTGAGAAACTTTTCCGTGTGAAAAAAGGGATAGTAATACGAAAGAAAGGAAGGGTGATTTGAGCGTGAAAAGGTGTCCACGATGAAATTGCCACACTATGAAATTGCTCTAACTTTTTAACCGTTGGGTAGAATTTAATGAAAATTTGAGTGGATTTAGTTCATAGTGCATTATTTACATCCTGTAAGTTCTGTGATCAAAACTCGCGGAAATGGAGTCGAAAGAACAGCTCGTGCGTGATAAAATCTTGCGCATTCATCACGAGAACAAGGATCTCTCGCATCGTTCCATCGCTAAAACGTTGGGAATTGCGAATTCCACGGTGTCACGAGTGATTAAGCGGTTCGAGGAACGGTTGACCACCGATCGGAAGCCCAGAAGTGAAGGTAAAAGTATTCCGTACAACACCAAAAATCACAACCGCGTAGTTGGGGCCTTCAAGAAGCTGCACCTAAGCCGAAGTCTTGTCCAGAAGGCCAAAACTAAGGCTGGGCTTCGAACGTTCAAGGTACAAAAGGCCCCTAATCGCGACGAGAAGCAGAACAAGTCCGCCAAAACCCGTGCCAGGAAATTGTACCTCAACATGCTGACGAAAGTTGAATGCTGCATCATGGACGACGAAACATATGTGAAGGCCGACTTCAAAAAGATCGCCGGCAACCTGTTTTTACGGCCAAGGATAAGTTCAGCGTTCCGGAGCATGTCCGCACTCAGAAGATGTCCAAATTTGCGAAGAAATTCCTGGTTTGGCAAGCCATCTGCACGTGCGGGAAGCGGAGTGCACCTTTCGTGACCCAGGACACGATGAACGGACAGGTGTACATAAAAGAGTGCCTCCAGAAGCGGCTGCTTCCTCTCCTGAAGGCCCACAACGTCCCAACAATCTTCTGGCCGGATTTGGCCTCATGCCACTACTCCAAGTACGTGCTGAAGTGGTATGCGGACAATAAGGTCAATTTCGTGCCGAAAATGTTCAACCCTCCCAACACTCCGGAGCTCCGCCCCATCGAGAAGTACTGGGCGATTATGAAGCAGCACCTTCTTAAACGACCTAAGGTAGTGAAGACAGCCGAGGAACTGAAGAAAGTATAGGTTTACATGCAAAAAACGGTTGATTCACAGGTTGTGCAGAATCTTATGGCCAGGGTTAAGGCCAAGGTGCGGGCATTTGCGTATGGACTGTAAATAAAATACGAGTAAAATGGTAAAATGAAGTTTAATAGTTATTTCTCAATCCCTGAAAATTTGATGGCAATCGGATGAAAACTCGAATTTTGCGAATCAATTTTGTGTGTGGCAATTTCATCGTGGACACCCTTTAGCAACCGCTGTGAAAATTCTATCACTCAATATTTTTCAGAAGCGGATGATGCGTCAATTTGCCTTACCTTAGCATCACTTTCGTCGAACGTGTTCAGGCTGAACCTCTGCACGGTTACTGGCTAAAACCCATTAATGGGTACTATAGTACTCACTTTCGCTATAATCGCCACTCCTCATTTAATGGGTAAACGCAAATAACCCATTAATTAGTACAGGCCACTTCCGTCAAAAAATGGGTATTTTTTTACCCATCAGGGTTAAATTATTTTTTTACAAAATGGGTAAAAAAACACCCATTTTTGAATCATGAATAGATAAATTCTAGGATTTTTTTTCAAAAGGGCGAATCTAACAATGAGAGGCTCTCTCCTCTCTCGCTCTCTTTCATTTATTACAGCGCCATTATAAATCTTTTGAGGGGTTCTTTAGTACAGATAGAAACACAACAGTGCTGGCTACCATACTCTACAAATAGTTGAATGAAAAACGTAACGCTGAATGGAATATGAATGAAAGAGAAAGTAATCAAAGAGAATCTCTCAATTGCAGATTCGCCCTAATGAAAGAAAAACCCTAGAATTGATAATGAAATCGTGTGCTCTTGAAAAATTTTCCGTTGGAAATTAAAAATGTCGTAGATAGTCAATATATTTATAAATATTTTTTATTGAACAACATTAATATTATGTAAAATGATATGTGATTGTTTTGATCCTGGAATTATCTGCACCGGAGCTGCAGCCAGCAACAGGACATTAGTAACCTTAATTTAAAATTCAATTTAACAAAAAGTTTCCCGAATAAATTTAGATTTACTTACTCTTTTTTTGTTTTTTTGTAAGACTCGAAGTCCAGTTTCTTTCGAAGCTCATCCATTTTTCAAACAATCTGAAAATGGCGGTTTTGGAAATTGATTATTTTAAATTTATTTATTCATATATTTAGGAATCTTTTACATACTAACTGGACCAACTATCCACTTTTGCTCAACTTATTTGGTGAATTGCCTTTGTTGGCAGATTTCGGACCGGATTTATTGGATTCGAGACTCAACTGAATCGCAACGCACAAACGAGTGAAGAGAGTTAAATAATTTTCAAAACTATTTTTCACCCATTTTTTTCTTGCTAATAAGTTCTCACCGATGGGTATTTTTTTACCCATTTTGGCAAATCAAATTATACCCATTGTTTGACATTTACGTATGGTGTTGAAAAATGAGTATTTTTACACCCATTAATGGGTTTTAGCCAGTAACCGTGTGGTTGTTTGTTTTGATCAGGGATGCCAGATATACAGACATTTCTGTATTTATACAGACATTTAATCATGCATGCAGACTTCATACAGATTACAGACATTATACAGATATTGTGATAATGTTACAGATTTTTACAGACATTGATGTACAACAGTAAGATGAAAATGATTTTGAATCGATTTTATTTTCCGTATACACTCAGTAGCAAAAAAAAGCCGAGCAAAATTTTGTGTCCAAAAAACGCGTTGTTCAACCTTCTGTCATTTTGTCAATTATCAATATTTTTGGCTGAAAATTTCACAACACTATAACTATTGTATAGAACTTATGTGACCAAAATTTCATGTTGATAAAATTTATAAATTTGAAGTTATCATAATATATGTGAAAAAAGTCATTTTTGGACAAAACATTTTCAAAAATTCGTATTTCTGTGAAAAATTTAGGTAGCGTATTAAAAATTTGTCCATAGCTTAAAACAATACAGAAAACTTTGTGGACATAACTCGGTTTTTTTTTTGCACCGATATTTCAGCAAGGTCAATATCGGGTGAAAAGGGGAAATTCTCATGTTGGTGCGTCAACTTTGACGGCAGCTGAAGTCCAAACCACTTTATGGAAACAGTTCAAATTTTGTCCACAAAGTTTTCTGATTTAACGACTATTTTTGTGAATCAGAACTTTCAGAACTGTGCCTTCCGAAATCTCTTGATAAGTTTGCCCTGCAGTTCTGGGAATTAAGTGAATTCTAGAGGTAAATACCTAAAGAAAATTATTTGGTATATTAACTAATGAACATTACTTTATAAAAGCTAAGGAATGCGAAAAAAACCTTAAAATAAACAAAATTCAAACCTAGGAGATTTACAAATAATTTTATAATTTTTCAAAAAAGGAAATTAAATACGAATCATAGCTACGAAAAGTTTTGTACATAAGCTCAAGTTGAGCATCGAAAGGTCTTAAGCTTTCAAAAACTTTTAAGAAGTCTTCGATAACGTTCTGAGAATTAAAACAAAAAACCGTTTTAACGCTTAAGTATGTTTCATAGATTCAACGAGCTCCAGTACTTTGCAAAATATCAGATAACGTTTGCAATTAAAAAATAGACTTATTTCGAGTGACAGCCCAAAAAAACTACAAACGAAAATTTCCCAAAAACCTTACTTTTATTGAGCTACAAAAATGCCTCAACGCTCTGCATAGCAGCCGTTCAGCAGTGTACTGAAACTTTATCCATGACCGATAAAAAGATGAATCTCGGCAGCTCCTTGGTCTTGGCTCCTCCGTTTTGGCCACGAAATTATTGGAGTAGATCCTCCATTTGAGGTTCGACCAAACATATTCTATCAGGTCGCAGCTTGAGGACGTTGGCGCGAGTTTACGGTCATCAATACAACATCTATCTTCAACCAGTCCATCTCCTCCAGTGATCTCTTGGCATAATGGATCGAGGACAGGTCCGGATGTCCGCCCAAAAGACCACATTGTCTTTCATTTGATTCTTTTTGATGAAGGGTGCAACTTCGGGAAGACACTTCATACTGTATTTATCCTCGTTCACCGCAAGCCACATTGGAAAGAGAAGCGACTTCGACATTCCCTTCTCGCTGATTGTCAGCCACAAATTATCTTCATCGGGAACATGAAATGGAAGATATATTTGACGTCAACGCGTACCTCCTTGGTAGGGGACGTTAAGTAGGTCTCGTCATCCATTATGAACACGACATCGTGCTTCGTCGCCAATATGTTTTTCATCAGCTCCTTCAGCCGCTCCATTTGGGTGATTGATAATCCTGTCAAATTTTTTTTCTGAACACAACAGGATTGCTACGATTGGCGATACACATGTGGATTCTCTACCTGGTGACCGGAAGATTTCATGCAAAATCGCTAAAGTCTGTCCATTTTTTAATCCATGCGTTAACTGCGAAAAAATAAGAAGGACCTCAACAATGTATGTAGATTGGAAAAAGCCAAAACTCTTAAAAATATAAGGGTTTCCCTGAAAATTTGTGACAGTTGTAAAAAAGAAATAGTTAATGAACAAGGCTCTCGAAACCAATGTATAAGAGAGAATGAGATTACCATATTTTTACGAAACCATTCCTTACCTTACTTTCAAATAAAATATTACCCTCACCCATATCATTTATGCAAATTTTTGACAAAATCCAGACAAATACAGACATTTTTCACTGTTGCTTACAGATGTAATGAAAAACTATCTGGCATCCCTGGTTTTGATTCCAGTCCGTGTACTTGTAAACTGGCAATTAGACAAGAATCAATCGGTTGTGATGATATCGCAGCTACGTCAAATGAAAAGTAAGCATCACAATAATTTTACAGAATTCGAACCCCATTTATTCAATACTCTACACGCCCAAGAGTTTATGCAATCTTAGTAAACAGAGAGTTTCTGACTCGGTTCTAATGACCCAAACACAATGATAACGGCATCGTCAAACGGCAAAGCCCGATCTGAGTATGCCTGCTTGTCGGAAAGAAAACAGGCTAGATCCAAGCCGATTTTAATTGGACATATCAAAGTCCTTTGCAGCAACTGTCAAAATTGCCGTTTTTCGTTCCGTTTCCATAATTATTGTTTTTGGAAGAAAAGTTCTGTAAAGAACAACTAAAGACTGTTTTGATAGTTATAAATACACAAACGATATAACTTCAAATGCGATTGCGTGTAATACTCAACTAAAGGATGTCCTACATAAAATTGCATCACGGCAAAAACGCTGTTAAAAATTACCTCTTGAGTATTTTCTTTTAAAAATTTGAGAAGAAGTAGCCTAGAGTGTTTTCTGTTGTTGTATTTCAATCGCCGTCAGTTTTTTTTAAACTGAAAAAAATGGCGTCACCAGAAAAGCAACGTCGCGAATTGATTTTGCGCAAGCACCTGAAAAATCCACAACTCTCTCATCGGGACATCGGAAAACAACTTCAGAATCGTACAGTCACCGGTGAGTCGTGAGATTGAACGTTACTGCGAAACTCTGAGCATCGAACGGAAGGAGAAATGCGGTCAGAATGGATGTTTTATTGGTGATCAGGATCACAAGCGTGTCTTGACAGAGTTCAAGCGGAATCCCAATCCCTCGGTCAGGGATGTGGCCAAAAAGTTGAATCTGTCGAAGCCTTCCGTTCAGAGAGTCAAGGACCAAGAGGGACGGCATACGTACAAAGTGCAGAAGGCTCCAAATCGTTACAAACCGCAAAATACGGTGAGAAAGTCACGGGCCCGGAAACTTCACAGCCAGATGCTGACAAAGCCTCATTCTCATCATGGCTTATGAGTCTTACGTCAAAGCGGACTTCAGGAAACTTCTGGGGCTACTGTTCTTTACCGTCCAGCACAAGTTTGATGTTCCGGAGGAAGTAAGGATGCAGAAACTTTCAAAGTTTGCCAAGAAATGCATGATTTGACGAGTGATCTGCTTATGTGGCAAATGTAGTGCGCCATTCGTGACTACCAAGACTGTAAACAACTGTAAACTACCTTAAGGAATGTCTACAAAAACGTTTGCTTCATCTGTTGAAGTCAAATAAGTGCCCTGCGATCTTCTTCCTGCCGGATCTAGCTTCGTGCCACTATTCAAATGTTGTCCTGGAGTGGTACGATGCCAATGGAATCAATTTTTTTCAAGGATACCTAAGGATGTGACATCCCCTCTCCCTCTGGGGTCATCCAAACTGCCCAGGAGATCAAAACTTAAGATCTACAGTTAGTCCAGTAACTGAATCCGCTTTACAATGTTATGATATGTATTCAATATATAATCTCAGTTGGTCTTCCAACTGAGATAATAAGTAAATCTTGGGATATTCTATGCAAAACAAACTAACTTAACTTTTTGTAGCCCAAAAAGTTATTGTTACAATTGTAGACCTTAAGTTTCATCAGTTGATTTGGATGATGTTGGATTGATGTCTTTGGACGTCTCAGAATATTCATTGAATATGTTTGAATATTTATCGTAGCTTTGTATAGCTCAAAAGGCTACGGTTACTACTGTATATCTTAAGTTCCGAACTCAAGATCAGTGCTTATGAACCTGAACATCCCAGATATCTCATTATATCGGTTGACCTTCCAAATGACTCACTTAATTTGGTCATATACATATTGTTACTTTGTTTTAGCTGTAGATTTTAAGCAACAGTTCAAAACATAAAATCTTCAACTGTAGATTTTATGTTCTAGATTCGAGAAACAAGTAAAGTTTGGATAACCAAGAGCATTCGAAAATGATCGCACAATGTCTGCTGATCTTCCAAAATATACAATAAATATGTTTCAATACACATCGTAGTTTTGCGTAGCCCAAAAAGCTTTTGTCACAACTGTTGGTCCTATTTTCTGATCTCAAAGATATTTTGGATGACCCAGAATATGTCATATGCCTTATAGTGTTTTTTTATTTTTTAAATATTAATTGAATTTGTTTGAATATTTACAGTAGCTTTTTGTTGCCTAAAATATACTGTTACAACTGAAAACCTTAAGTTCTGAAAAACAAGACACTATGGATGACCTAGACCATCCCAAGATTATCTTCTTGTTTATTTTTACGTTCGAAAATATTCGCTGCACATACTTGAATATGTGACGTAACTTTGTATAGCTCAAAAATAAACTTCTGTTACTACCGTATATTTTAAATTCTGCACTCAAGGACAGTTTGAATGACGTAGAACTTCACAAAGTTATCAAATAACGGCTGTTTACCTTCCAAAAGGTACATTGGATATGTAAGAATACATATGGTAACCTTATATAGTCCTAAAAGCTATTGTTATAATTGTAGATCTAAAGTTTTGAATTCTTTTACATTTTGGATGACCTAGAACAGCCCAGAAAAAAAACAAAAATATTTAACGTTTATCAACGAGAATTTGATACTACGTATGCATATGTACAATGTTCCTAAACAGTGCTTTACACTATTTTTTATTACTGAACGTCTTAACATTCAGGATATTCTAGGTCGCCCTCATCCGTTTTTTTATATTTTCCAGCTAAAAGAATTGATGGAAAATAAATTTGCTGAAGACAGTGTGCACTTTTATTCTGTCTGTGTGACTTGTACCACCTACGATATGCTACCCCTTAAGCCGGATATTATGCTACCCCTTAAGCCGGAATGAGGAAATATACTTTTTAAGACAAGGCTTAAAATTTATGAATTTTTCAACAGTATGTGGCCCGAAATCAAACGTGTCCTCCATTGAAATAGGTGCGTAGAAATACTTCCGATCGATTGGTATAAAATTTTTGAAAATCTTTTGAGACAAGACTGAGATATTAATGCTCAAACCCTGACTACATTTCGTGGCGGTCACAACGCGATTTTTTTTTTAAATTGTTCCCAGTATAAAAACAAAGATGTATTCTTATGTCAAAAATGCAATACTTTCTTTAGTGTTTCACTTTTTATCTAATGGGTAGAAAATTATGAAATTTTGGGTATTACCATATTAGAGTGTAATGTTTACATATGCAAAATCGTCACAATCTGTCAAGTGGTTATCGAGATAGCTTTCAAAAAGTGCTTCGACAAAAAATTATGGACGCGGTCGTGGAAAATCCAGGCCAGTCCTACAGGTGGATTGCAAAACAGTTGGGCATAAAAAATTCGACCGTGTCCTGTTTGGTAAAATCGTTCAAGAAGATCCAGACAACCCAGCGGCGTGCTAGCAACGGAAGGAAAATGATGACGACCGACTTCTCTTCCATGTATATTTCAGCACCTAGCATGGCTAGGAACAATCAACTGGTTGGCAATAAAAGGGATTAATTTGAAATAATCTTTAAGAGATAAATTTTTTGGCGGAAGTGTTGCCAAATATGCTATTTTTTAATATTAAAATAGAAAGTGCAATTTTCACTCAATGCAGCTATTTTGATTTCGAAAATTATTACGCCATCTTGTTCCTCGATTTTTATACTTAAAAAACAATAATAATCGCAGGGTGTTGGAGCCATTGCAGAGATACAGATCTTTTCTCAGAGAGTATCTATACCATTTTGAACCTTGAACCTTGATGTTGAAAAGAAAACCGTTTTCATGAGGATAGAATCAATACCCGAAATGCGGTATGCATGGCCCGGATATCTACAATGGATGCTGTGCTGATTTGAAACGGGTTTTAAGTATCTCCCTTTCTCAAGTTCTTCATTTTCTACAAACAATATTTAAGGGATGCTAGAAGATGTTGCCATGATCAGATTAATGAATTTAATGAACTTCGTGTTAAACGCTGTGTACGATCTGAACCGCCATTCTCCCAGATGGCTACAAACCTGCATTACTGTGGTATCGACTACAACAGATCTAAACATTTCGCTACGAGAAGGAAGCGATCACAAAAACAAATTGCGGTTATTGTTTTACATGGTCGTCAGTCTTTTAGAACACAAATTACTTAAACTACAGTAATTTTGCGATAAAAGCGATAAAGACTTGTTCGCGGCAAAAATTTTAACAGAGTTAAATTAAGAATGGCATCGAATCCTGTTGCGAGCGGAAATCCAGGATGTTTTGTTTGATTCATTTAATTGTGCGTTAATGAGTCGTCTTCCAAACTGGGCTACTAGCAACGACAATCAGGCTGCATGAAGAAACTACGGACTTTTATTTTTACTCCAACCATTAGAGTCTGTGCAGACTTCTCTGTAACCGCAAAGATAAAAACATTGAATTTTCTGTGCATAAAGGGATTGCTAGATTTGCCAGAATATAACGAGATATTTCATGTAAATTTAAGCCAGATAACGCCTAAATCCAGCCTGTTGTATGAAATATTGCCAATATTGTTGTACATGCTCCTATGAAAAGTTGCAAACAATTTCGTTGTTTACGCCTCCTTTGGCTTGGATTTAAACGAGGGAGATTTTTTTTTCTGTGCGTTGTAGCTGCTTTTGTCCAAGATCTTTCTATAGTTGTAGCTTGTTGTTTATATTGAGAGATTTCTCTCTTCACGAGAGCCCAATGCTAATAGATAGGTCGCAACTCCGGGCAGTTAGGTTGATTTGCTTCTTTCGGTACAACAAAACATTGCGCTTTTTACCATTCCAAAACAGTCGTAGTGACAAAATGCCAAATCTGGCCGAGGAAGTGTCGTGGTTGCGTAGGAATAGTAGCAATCGCTTATTTTGCATGGCAGTATAATGAGACATTCCGGGAAGCTGCTTAAAGTCTTGCAGCACATAAGTTTCATCGGCCATTATCACGCAGTAAAACTTCGTCAAATATTCGCGATACAACTTGCGATCCCGGGTTTTATCCGTCACATTCTGTTCATCATTACGGTTCAGTGGGAGTTGTCACCTAGAGGAGCCGGTGCCAGGAAAGTATGCACGAAAAGTTGGAGACATATTCTTCTTTCTGAGTACCGCAGTACGTCAGGAGTCGCCATCGAAAATAAAGCTATCCACAAACTTTCTTTCTAAATTATGTTTGAAAACCGATGTTTTATTCATACAAAAAATTGATCCTTTATTGTACGAGGTTAAACTTGAACATAATGAAGACCGGATGAAATTTAAGTTATTCCTTCACGAATTTTCGAACTTTGGATCAGATACTCTTCATCAAGTTCCGGACAAGTGTTGCATCGCATTTTTTGGACGCTTGACCTAATTTTTCGAACTCCTGCATGTTCCCAGCTGCCTTACCGGTCTTCTTGAAGACCCTCTTCTACGATTGCCCAGTAACGTTCGATGGGTCGAAGCTGAGAGCGATTGGTGGATTGATATTTTTCGCAACGAAATCTTACCGTTTCACGCAAGCTAATTGAGAGTGGTTTTAGCATAGTGAGCCGACGCTAAATCCAGCCAAAAACAGTGGAGGTGGTACTGTGCTTCTTATATAAAGGCAACAATCTCTTCTGGAGACACTCAGATCGATAGATTTCCGCATTTATAGTTCCGGTAGTGTAAAAAATGGTTGACTTCAAACCACAGGAACATATTGCTTGCCATACCAGTACCTTTCGACCGAATTTCTCACGCTGAATCGACCTGTCCGCATCGCTCACATCCTCCCCAACGACGGCAGTCGAAGTATTGTGGACCTGGAAAGAGTTTTTGAGTCCTCCTTTACATAGGTCTCATCGTCCATCAAAACGCATGCATCCGGACGCTGCAAAGACGCGAATACAATTCCGGGCCCTTGTTGCTGCTCGCTTCTTCTGTTCTGCACTTTGTCTCGAGATTTTCTGCTTCTTGTAGGTCTTCAGGTGGTTTCGCCTCTTGATACGCTGGATCATTCCGACACTCGTTCCTGCTTTTTGGCCAAATCACGTATTGACATTGATTTAGTTCTTCATGATTAGAGATACCACTTTCTGCTCCAGTTTCGGGTTGGAAGAACCGGGTTTTCTGCCTCTTCCTGGTAGCTCATCCAAGAATAGTGTTCCCCAAACTTATTAATGATGGTTTTAACACTCGCATGATGAATTCCAAACCGCTTCGCCAATTTTCGCATAGTAATACCCTTCTCACTTAGCCATGTGTCCTGAACCTTAATTTTCACTTCCTTTTCAATACGCGACATTTTGAAAACGCAGAATTTGAACCGCACAAACGAGTAAACAAAAGAAAGCTGACAGTCAAACGCACAGGATGCAGTGTTCAGAGCATAAAAAACCATCACAAATACATGCGTACAACGTAAATGTATGTGGATAGCTTATATTCGATACACTCCTTACCAAAAGAACTGATCTCTTCTGCAATATTTGCTTCACTATCGTGTCCTTCTAGTGATTCCTGAGATCCGTTTCTGGTCCGCTCCCAGCCTTCTTGGCTATTGTCAAACGTGAATCGAAAGATTTAAGAACGCTGTGGACAGTGCTTGTAGAAAAACCAAGCTATTTTGCAAGTTTTCTTACTGACAGATCAGGATTTTCATTGTGACAGCACACAATTGCTTTTCGCACTTGCTTTTCTTTTGACGCCATTTTCGATCTAAAAGCTTATAGTATCACAAAAAATATATTTAACCCAATGAACAGATATACGTGTATCAGTCTGCGAAATATTTCATGCGTTGATGAAGTATTTCCAGAGATATCCGTATTTGGGGGTGTCCAGATTTTGTCGCGAACAAGCCTTAAAGAGCTTATCTATACACAAACTCATTGTGGTTTTCGAGATTCGAATTCCTTTCTTGTTTTTTGTGTATTGTTGAAACAGAATCAAATCATGAGTTTTATCAATCATGTAAAACAGTTTCCTACATTTTTAGATTTATCAATTTGACATCATTTGTTTACATTATTAGGACGTTTACCTGGTAATTTTAGATGAGCTTCGTTGATTGATTAAATCCGATCCATATTATCAACTCGATGAGAACCACTGTAATGAGAAACAAAAAAGAAAATCCGTTATAAGATTATAATAAACGAGCATTCAAAGACATAGTACATGTTGATTGTTGCTTCCTGGCTCTATAATCTATCTTTGAAAAAATAGGAACTGTGTTATGGAATCGATCGAAATAAAGCAATACCATTGAATTAAACTGATGGATCTTACTGAATCTTCAAAATCCAACAACCTGCATTAACACTCAATTAACACCTTTCCTTCAAAATATAAGCCATTGTATGATATGATGTATGATATGTACTACCACCCATTGTATCAAGGAAACTAAGTCGACAGCATGGACTCGTCTCTGTTAGACTTGATCAAGCTTTAATAACCACTGATTATCCAAATCATGCCATTATATGAAAGGCCAAAAAGGGGTTTGGTGGATCGATAGGCAATATCACTTATAAGTATCCACAGGGATATAAAGAATCTCCTTCCAACAACAAGACCGGACAATTGGTCAAAAGAGCAAGCTATCTAACATGAGGATGCCCCAATGGGCGGGAGAGAAGAGCCCGCCCTCAATTCACAAACTGTTAGCAACTGGGAGTTGTCATTCAATCAGGTGCTGCTCGGTGGTCCCTCAAATTCCACATGAAATATTTATTTATAGCGTGTATGTATTTATGCATACTGCAAGCATTCGTATCTATTAAATATGATCTTCATTCGGTTGATCCTGAAATGCAAGAAATGTGTAAAGTGTTAAAGTGTAGAGTTCTGTGGTTCCGCACTTAAGCACGTTTTCGTTCGGTTTGAGCGATAGCAGCAATTCACCAAAATTTTAATTTGAGGTATCCTGAAAATGTTTGTTAAATCAATTTACTAATTTACTGTAGCCATGGTCACTATTTGCTACTTGATGCTGATTTCATACACTAACCAAATGGCACACAGCGCTGCATGAATCAGATAAGCTCAGTTTTGATAAAGTCCGGAAATGACAAATACATTTAGCAATAAATGCAAAAGCCTATCACAGATTTCGTTGTAGCTTCTTGTATTCAAGGCACTAGATACTTTTAAATCATAAGAGAAGAAAAAAGGATCAAAATGATAATTGGACCTATAAGACATAATAATTAAAAGTATATATAACCTATTAGGTAAACTCATGGATACTACTGAAGCTCCATAATCGAACAACCTGCGCTTTTATAAAAATGCGAAAATATTTTTCTCAATTAACACCTTTCCTACAACATATAAGCCATTAATCATAAACCACCTGTCTCAATTACCGCTCGTTCGCTATGACGCGACAAACTAACAAGCGACTACTAACTAAAACAAACCTCTCAATAAACCACCCCAGTCACAAAACAAACAAAAAGTAAAAAACGGCCAATCTCCGACCCATCGACTAATAGCCTTCCAATGAACTTCGAAAGGAGGAAAAAAAAACTACAGAAGAGCAACTCAATCGCATAGCACAGACGAGGTGTATCATCGCTAGAGATCTTCCCCTCGCTATAACGATGATCAGCCGAAAGAAGCTACAAAGAATCAACTGCTATCAAAGCCACAGTTCCCGGCGTCTCTGCTGCCGAACGAATGGTAATTGCTGATGATTCACAGAGCCCATCCTCCACCCAACGGTCGTCGAAGGGATAGAATGGTTCAACTGTCAAGTTAGCTTTCATTTGACGACTCCCGCTCCGAAGCAGTCTACTCTCTCTCGCATCACGGTGAAAACGGCAACAGCAGAAGCGGTGGTCCGGTTCAGCTCAATTACGACAGCTGACCGCTGATGCGCACCCGGTTCGACTTTCTGATACCTAAACAGTTTATCTTGCCTGGTGCGATACATCGGAGGATACCGAAAGCCATCGGGGTGCTACTGAGCCAAGCCAAGCCAACGGCAATCTGATGCATCTTCGGCCGATGGCAATCGTCCGCGGTGGGGAGGCATTCGTGGGAGAATCACTCTTTTGTTTCAATCCATTCACGGTGAACCGTTGGAAAACGGTTGGAAAAGTACGCTGACTGCGCGTGGTGGCCGTTCATCCATCCATGGACCACTGGCAGACGGTGCAGAAGCAACAGACCCGCAATGATCGGGCTAGGTCGTGGATGGGGGAGCTCCGGTGAAGAAAAAGTTACCCGGGAAAATTGTTTTTCAATTACTTGAGCAGCCGCAGCAGTCCGGAGAGCTAATGTGGGTCAGTAGTGAAAAGGTGAAGCGTTGTGTGAGGGGGTTCCGCCTGTTGGAAGGGGGGGGGGTAATTAATCGATATTATATCGCTCGTGGTCATCTTCTTTCTGCTGGGGGAGGTCAGGTGCATCGGCGTGGCTGAGATCAGCGATTTATTCGATAATGTATTCTCCACTATCAAACAAACCAACCACAGCACATTTAATCTTCATCATGAAACCACGCCGTTAAATCCCCGTAGCTGAAAATCTCCGTTGCGCAACCACGGGCATCTCAGTGCCGAAACCAAAGACGAGCAGTCGTGCGTGTTAATTAAAATACGAAAATTCGATATCGCCCCGAAGCAGAGCATCCGTCGCATGGAGGAAGTGGATGAGACAAGCGTATCATCACGACCACGGCTGTCACATTTTCAATTTTCCGGCTTCTCAGAGGTGGCAATCGAATGGAAACGCGGGAAACGAGCCACACGCACCGATGATGGGTGATTAAAATGAAACGGCAGTTAATTTTTTTTTTTCGGGCGAAAGTCTTTGTCGGGAAACAAGTAAGTGTGTGATTTAGACGAAAGTTGGAGGGGTTTAATTTGAATATGGTGTTGATTTTTAATTAATTCATACATGCTTAAGTTTTGGGCAGGCTTGGGCTGCTGCTACACACGCGTTTGGCTGTGTGTTTCAAATGCGTTTGCTGATGGAAGAAAGTGAAACTTATGAATGAGTGGTAATTTTTTTGTTGGGTTTTATATGAAATTTTCATCATTTATGCGTATGTTGATAATTCATGGAATGCCCGCTGGTTAGTCAATCTGTTACAACAATTATGTCACTTCAAATTTAAAGCAAAAAACGTGGGCTCGAATCATTTATTGATGCAAGAGGCAACTGAACAAGTGCAAAAAGAAGTGCCAAAAACCAGAGTTGGAATGCAGAGGAAATGTAGAGAAAGGCTTCGAAACTTAAAAATATGTAAACACTAGCTGACTTCATTCCGTCTAACATTAATTTATTGCTTGCAATATCTTTAAAATCGATTCACACAATAAATCGGTATTCTATATAAAAACCGCTTTTTTTTTTAAAATTGCAGGAATGTCCTCCATTGTTTTAGTCAATCTGAAAGGGACAGTAAATTTTCATACTGCAGAACTTGGGTATTTTCAATTTTGGCTTCTAAAAGTTTGACAATCGGCAGTCATTTCATATTATTGATAATCTGTTATCAATTGACCACTTTAATTGGTGTATTATGTTAGAATACTGAAGTCGGTTTTTTTGGTAGTTCCATCTCATGAAAAATGAAAAAAAAAATCTGAATTTAAGATGCTCTATTAACTGATTCTTGGAAATTGGGTTTTTCTTGAAGTTTGCTCAGTTTGAAAGTGAAGAAATTTGAATTTATTATGTTGAAAATAATTTATTTGTGATTTTTCTGCATTTTTGACAAACAAAATTTGATATTTTTGTATGGAAAAATGCCTCTTTTATTTTCCAATTTTCCGACTTTTCCTTGGAAATTTCCCAGCTTAAGAGTTTCACTGAAACTTTTTTGGGCAAAAACGAACAAATCATCCGAAGACACCGTCAAGATTGGTTCAGCCGTTCTCGAGTTTTAGCGCTACTAACATACAAACATTCATTTCTTTATAGAAATTTGAGTTTTTTTTATGGAAAAATGCCATTTATTATTTTCCAATTTTCTGATATTACCTGGAAAATGTCCCAACTTTTCTTTTTCTCTGTATCTTTGTTGGACAAAAAGAAACAAATCATCCGAAAATACCGTCAAAATTGGTTCACCCGTTCTCGAGTTTTAGCGTCACTAACAAACAAACATTCATTTTTCTATTTAGAGATTTGATTTTTTTAATGTAAAAATGACTTTATTTTATTTTCCAATTTTCTGACTTTGCCTGGAAAATTTCCCAACTTTTTTTTAAACTTTTCTTTTGACGCGGCTGGGTAGATCAGTGGTTACCCGTTCTGCTTACTGAGCAGATGGTCGGGAGTTCAATCCCAGGCCTGTCCCCTTCCCTGCCATTTGTCACTTGCCTCTTTCTATCACCACTAGATTTAAAATCAAAAGCAGTCTACTGCGATTTCTTTCATTGATCGCTTCACTTACCACAGTGCATCCATGATCTAAAAATAACCTACCTCACTAACACAACTATCCTTCCCTTGGCAATTGTAGAGATGCAGTGGTGCTCACGCCCAAGCAACACAGAAGTTCTATAACGGTTGAAAATACGTTTACATGACTAGATTTGGCTATAAAGAAGCTTACTCAACATAAAATCATGAAGATGTGTTACTCGGGCGGTCTCTAATAACAACGATTGTCAAACTAATCATCCTTCTTCCCCCCTCCCCAAAGACCGTGAGGACGTGGCTGGTGCCGGTACTGATCTATAAATCGAACTAGTGAACTTGTACATTGAAGATGTAAAGCTACTCCCAAGCTCCATCTATGCGGTTCTCTGTGCAATTACACTAGTGCTGATCAGTAAAGGCGTAGTAACTGCAATATTGCACGGTCTTCTTTAATTGAAAAAAAATTCCCAACTTTTTTTTTGTCTGTACCTTTGTTGGATAAAGAGGAACAAATCATCCGAAGACACCGTCAAGATTGGTTCAGCCGTTATCGAGTTTTAGCGTCACTAACAAACAAACATTGATTTTTATATAAAGAAGAGAGAGATAACCCAAATAAAAAGCCTGTCCACGTTAGATTTCGGACACCATAATAATAGCAGCAAAAATAATTTTCACATAATTCAACAAAACCGATTGTTAATTTCACTAAAAGAGAGTTATATCTACAATAGGAACAGTTGTTTAAGATGTTATTCATTCTTTCTGTGAAATTCTCGAATTTTCTGTGGAACACCCGTCATCGAGTTCCGTACGGTATCCTCAGATGCGACCGCCGTGACGATTCTCCATCTTTTCTTGAAACCATCGAAACCATTTGATTTCTTCTTCATTTTGAAGAGTTTCCGCTTAAATAGAGCCCAGTTTCTGTCTATTGGGTGAAGTTTTGGGCTGTTTGGTGGATTGGCTGTTTTTGACTACCATTCTAGAACGGATTTCGCAAAAATGGATTACAAATAGACTAAAAGAGTTCACTGGAAATCCGGTATTACACCAGCAAAACGTGTTATGGACGAATATTGGAAAGCGGGGAAGACTTTCTTCGTAGCATCAGTCGATATTCGTAAAGCTTTCGATAATGCAAAATTGTCCAAATTGAAGGACATCTTATTGGATCTGCAAGTATCAACTCATTTTATTTGATAGAGTGCTTCTTTGTGTCAAAGGGAATAGAGCCAAGATAAAATGGAAAGGGCAATACTCAGAAACAGTTAAACCTGGTAAAGGTATAAGGCAAGGGTGTCGCCTTTCCTATTCAATCTGGTTATACAAAGTATTTTGAAAAAAGTAGCTGAGAGAATTCCAAACCTAAAACTTATGTAAATTGGACTGTTCCTAATATCTATGATACTTGCATTTGCAGACGATATCCTGATACTGACGGAGGATCAGGTAGAACTGGAAAATATCATCGAAGTGTTGGAGGAATGTTAAGGTGAGGTAGGCTTAAAAATAAACAATAAGAAAAGTCAAATTCTTATAAAGACTACAAATGCTATCAAACCACCACCAATTATGTTTTCTGGTTAAATTTCATGAATTTTGATACCCATATTGCCAGAGGGTTCTAATATAAATATTCATGGCCACTCGAGGCCCCACTGGAATCTGTTTCGGATTCACAGGTCTGAGGGATAATCATCAGATCGCCACTAAACGTTGAGAAATATCCTACTGGGAAATTTTATGAATTTTGTTAGCAATATTGCCAGCGGTTTCTACTGAAATTGTTCTTGGCCACTCGAGACCCCTCGAGAACCTGTTTTGGATTGACCGGTCCGAGGATAAATCATCAGATGGCCACAAAACGTTAAGAAATATCCTACTGGAGAAATTTCATGAATATTGATACCCATATTGCCAGGGTTTCCTTCTAAATATGTTCAAGCCTAAGGGAGCTGAAGGAACTGGTGTCTGGACAAAAGTACGTGGGATAGCCAGACTTTTGTCATGAGAGAACAGTCATTGCGTAGTTTTCCGAAGGTTTCCAGGGATTTCAACTCACCCTGCTGCAACAAACCAACAGGTAGAACATTCTCTTCTGGTATGATTCTACAGACAGAGGTAATCCTTGCGATGATGGTGGGTATACTTTCATCATCATCATCACCATTCTAGAACAGATTTCGCAAAGTGACAAGAGGATATACCAGGCCAAAACAGAACTGGAGAGTCGTGGCTTCTGGTAAACGGTAGCAACCGTTTTTGCAGACGGATGTGTGTTATTGATAGTGCCGGTAGCGACAAAACTTTAAGATTTTTGACTACAACTACAAATGGCCTGCCAAATCAAATACTTCTTTGGAAATTTGGGCACCATCTTTGCCCGGAAATACTCGGCCGTGGCGTTCCTTTGCATTGCGATTAAAAAGCCAGATTCGGAAGCTGATTAAAGTCTTCAAGCACCTATGTTCGCCGTCCATTATGATACATGAAATGTTTGCAATAAATTGGTGCAAGCTCCTTAGCACGACTTTTTGCAGTGAAATTTTGCTTGTCATCACGGCTGGGCACCTTTTTCGCTTGGTACACCTTCAGTCCTAGCGCCGTCTTTCTTTTTTGTACGAATGATTCTGACTTCCAAACTTTGTGAACCACATTTCGCACAGAAAGATTTGTATTTTTCTCAATCATGGCTACCACCTTCTTGTCCATTTGTCGGGAGCATATCTGGTGATTTGTTCCACTTCCAACCTTCCGATCAAAGAGCTGGTCAAATGATTTGCAAACACAAAACACGGGACTTCTCGGTAGTTTTAGTTTCTTGGCAAGCTCGCGTACCGATAAATTCGAATTTTGCTGCCATTCATACAAAATGTGTTTGCGCACTTCCACTTGATTCGGCGCCATTTTACTAAATGTAACCAGAATGTAAACATGTTGTACCACGAAATAAAGTTGGGAGTTTAAGCTGTTATATAAGAAAAACGTTTTAGCGATTCTGGAAATAATTCGAAATTTACACTGAAAAAAAAGTGTCCGAAATTTAACGTGGACAGGCTATAAGAAAAAAAAATCAAATAAAAAAGCATAAACGTGCAGAGCATAGGTACATTTCACAATGAAGTGTGGATAAATCTGTCAAGCATGGTTGTTTTTTTTTTATTGTAATGCTCAAAAGCTTAAACAATACTTTGCGGAGTCGAGAGAAGGCCCGTTCACCCTAAGCGTAACGCTACAAGGCGCGTAACAGTTCATGCAAAAAGACCATTGCGTAGAAAAGAGGTGAAGCAAGGACTGTTCATTTAATAAATTAAACACCTACACGGCCACCCATTTCAACTCAGTTGGTTTTGACGTACTTCGACATTAGTAGAGTTACTCAAATTTGAGTAAATGTAACTGATATTGACAAGTCGGCTTTAATCAGAAACATCGACCCAAATCAGATGGATTTGTCGACTTGTCAATCTCAGTTACACTTACTCAAATTTAAATTACTCCACTTTTGACGGAAGTGAGTCAAAAACGACTCAAAATTTAGTTAAAATGGCTGGCCGTGTAAGTCGTCAACCCCTCTGAGATATAAAAATTCAAACTTAAAATTATTTATGCTCCATCGTTAACCATCGGATTTTGATGCGGATTTTTGCAAAAAATACACAATTATTCTAGTTTGTGGATCTACACTGTTCATTTAGAAGATGTCCGATGTTACGTATTCCAAGGTGGGAGTAGTGGGATACGTATCTGTTCAGGGAAAAATATTTTCAGATGTGAAACATGGCATGGGGCATATAAAACTTCATGATTTTGCCAAACTAGGTCATCAGAAGACGTTATGAAATTTTTTGACCATACTGATTATTAAGGGATGCCCTGCAGATCCTAATTCATCCTGAAAAGTGGCCATATTCAAATCTTTTCCAAAACCTGGCTTGCGACATATCTAAGTTCATGATTTTGCCAAACTTTGCATTCGGAGGACAGTCTGAGGTTGTCTGAGCATACTGGCTACTTAGGAAGGCCTCGAGATTTTTCTAAGCTCTGGCTTGTGACATGCGCCAATTCTAGGAACCTTAGCTTTTTGGAACACCATTTCTTATTTGTATCTATTTGACAGTTATTGGGTTTGTTTCCAAAATGAGGTTTTTTGTTGCCCACGTATATAAAATTAAAAGTTTTTTAATCATGGCGAACAAGCGTCCACTCTATAAAATGAACAGTCTTTAGATAACATTACTAAGATTTTTTTTAACGCTCAAAAATTTAAAAAAATACCTTGCGGAGCCGCGAATCCCTATTAAGGCATCGTTCTAATCATCTGTCTTATATGCTACGCTTCGCCAACGTTCCTGATAGAATTTCAGAAAATCTTTTGCTTTTCCATATTCCAAAGTTCTATGTCAACTCCTCGGATAATCCTACCAACTTCTTGGAAGCTCCTGTGAACTTCATGGAAGTTCTTGTGAACTTCTCGTATGTTCCGTGTGTACTTTTCGGAAATGGTCCATGTGAAATTGAGTAAGTTCCTGTAAACATCTCAGGTGAATTTCTCGGAAGCTACGTGTGAACTTGTGTAAACTCCTCGGGTGTTCTATATGCACTTCTCGGATGTTCCGAATGAACATCTCGGGAGTTCCGTGTGAACTTCTCAGAAGTTCCTGCGAACTTCTCGCAAGTTTCTGTGAACTTCTCGGCAGTTTCTGTGAACATCTCTGACGTTTCGAGTGAACTTCCAGTAAATTTCTTGGATGTTCTGCGTAAACTTCTTGGAAGTTCCGTGTGAACTTCTAGGAAATGGTCCGTGTTCTCATCTGAATTTCCCGATAGCTCCATGTGAGCTTTCGTAAATTCCGGTAAGTTTCTCTAAATTTTAATTTTAATATCTCGGAAACTCCATCTAAAGTTTTCATGTTCCTGTAGACTTCTTAAAAAATCCTGTGAACTCCTCCGATGTCCTATGTGCACTTCTCGAATGTTCCGAATGAACTTCTGGAGAGATCCGTGTGAACTTCTTGCAAGTTTCTGTGAAATTCTTGGAAGTTTCTGTGAACATCTCGGAAGTTCCAAGCCTACTTCCAGTGAACTTCCCAGATGTTCTGTGTAAATTTTTTGGAAGTTCCGTGTGAGTTTCTCTGATGTTCCGTGTGAACCTCTCAGAAGTTTCATGTGAATATCACTTAGGTGTCTTTGAACTTCTCAGAGATTCCATGTGAACTTCTCGGAAGCTCTGTATGAACTTCCCGGAAGTGCTCGTGAACTTCTTGGAAGCTCCGTGAACTTCTTAGAAATTCCGAGTGAAGTTCTCGGAGCTTCCATGTGAACTTTTCGGAAGTTCAGTCTAGCTTAATACTGGTCTGCAAATATGTTTACAACTAATAAAAGAAAATAAAACTTCTCGGAAGTTCCAGGTGCAGTTCTCAGAAATTCTGTGTAAATTTTCGGAAGTTATATGTGAGCTACTTGGAAGTTCCGTGTGAACTTATGGATGTTCCGTGTCAACTTGTCAACAGATCTGTTAAAGGTTTTACAAAGTAGTTGTAAACTTCTCGGAAAATCCGTGTGAACTTCTCGGAAATTATATGCACAGAAGTGAAGTTTTCAACAGTTCCTGTGAACTTTTTGGATGTTCCTGTGCACTTACTTGGATTTACTGTGAACTTCTCAAGTGTTTCTGATGACTTTCAGAAGATTCCTGTGCACTTCTCGGAAGTTTCTTGTAAATTTCTTGGATATTTCTTCTGAATTCCGTAAGATGTCGTGAACTTATCGAAAGTTCTGTGTGTTTTTCTTTGAATTCCGTGTGAAGTTTTGGATATTTTTCGCAACAGATCTGTATGAACTTCCCGGAAGTTCGGTGTGAGCTTCTCGGAAGTTCCGTATGAAATTCTCGGAAGTTCCATATGAACTTCTCAGAAGATCCTTAGAATTTCCCGGAAGTTTCTGTGAACCCAGAACGGACCGGATTTTTTCGCCTCAGAAAAACCACCGACTTCATTTGGGATTGAACCCAGACCCACTGGGATGCCAGAAGCAGTCACGCTTACCACTACACCACCGACGCCAGCTGAATTTTAATACATATTGGTCATTTGTAAACAGGCCGTAAAACAGTTGAATCTTGTCAAAAAAGAATTCGTATTGCACCCATTCAATTTTTCCGACATTCGACGTTTTGTCTTTTCTTTTATTTATACAATCGGTTATTTTTTCTTTATGTCATCATTCGACTTTTTGTCTTTCAACATGTTGTCCCCCTGTTTATCATTCGGCTTTTTCTCCACGCCACATTTTGTCCATTCTTCCTTTTATATATTTCACCTTCTGTCCTTTCGACCTTGTTCCATTTGACGTTTTATCATTTGACATATTGCCTTTCTATTTTTTTATCGTTTATTTATGCAGACACGACGTCCACAATGATTTCTTTCGCGTTTTCCTGAATGAATTGATAATTATTATTGTCGTTGTACTTTTGCAAAGCTGCTTAATTCTATTGGTAGTCATCCTTTCGCTAGTAGTAGGAATAAGAAGTTTCTTTGTTTTCAATTAAGTCAAGAAAATAGCCATTTGCTTTTCTTAAGCAACGAACGAAGCCTGAGCCAACACGCATACACACAAACGAGACGTTTACACGGTATACGGGTAGTGCATGCATATAATTTATTTGCATTATTTTGAAATTTCACAGGTCAAATTGGAAAGCTGTTACAGCGACACAATTGAAAATTAATATGTTGTGCTGCCATATTTACAGATTCATCTAGATTGACACAGATTATTTTTCTTTTCTTTTTTATAAAGGTATCTGTATTTAAAGAATACAGATTTTTGAGATCAACCAAGGTCTTCGAGATTTTTAGCTCGTCCACTCAAAAAAAAAACAAATTAAAAAAAAGAGAACATTTTAAGATCCAACTTTTTACCAACTCTGCTTTCAGTGTGCCGGTTTTAGGTCCATAAAGTAAGACAAAACAGTTAACACTGACACTAAAGTGACAGATGACAGCCTGAAGGTATGTTTGTGTGGGTGTGTGAGTCTACTACAAAGCTGTCAAACTCCACCTGGCCGATCACCAAACCATCTCCAATTCAATTGTTAAACATGACAACGATTACAAAAAAAAAATTTGTGGACTTTGAATAAGATGGAACATCGGTAATGATGGCTTTTGGCCGTTTCGTTAAGAAGTTGCTGAAGCGTGACAGTCCTCATTTCATAAATATCAAACGTACTTGCCACTCCTTGGCTTTTCTTGAAGCTCCAAATGACCCAAGGAATTTCAGACGACACAAAGTATCTTGAAGCTAAGGCCTTTGAAAGCTCTGCATGCATCTGCCACCTGAGGGCAATAAATGGGGTCAGTTTTCAAAAGGAATTTGGAACGGTTTTCGGAGTTCGAGTTGCTTTTGTCCTTTTAAAGGGTGATTCGGTCAAAATTTGGTCGACTTAAACTTGACGCATTTCCTTTCATCGTGCATTAAGAAATTTGCACATCCCTTATTTTGAAGATGTGTGCGTGAAGCATCATGCCTTTATTTTGATTTTGAGATTAGCACTTCAGTTATCAAAATGTCACCGAAGGAAGAGAAGCAACGCATCAAAATCAACTGTTACCAACGTATCAAAAGTGTTCGGTGAACGTTTATCGACAGCCAGGAGAGCTGGATCGGGGGAAAATCGAAAACTGGAGGTCACAGCGACGACAAAAAGGGTTGCCCGCTGTTTTGAGCAGAAAACCCAAATCTCTCTGTCCGGGAGTGGCGCTTTCTACCGTGGATAAAGCTAAAAATCAAGCTGGACTGTCGACTTACAAGAAAATGGTGAATCCAAACCGCACACGATGATGCTGACAAAGTTTGATTGCGTGGGACAGGACGATGAAACTTACGTCAAGGCAGACTCAAAAGAGCTTCACAGGAATATTTCACGGCAACCGGACGGGGAAAGGTGGCAGATATTTTCAAGTACATTAAACTGTCAAAGTTAGCGAAAAAATACCTGGTGTGGCAGGCCATCTGTACCTGTGGCTTGAAGAGCAACTTTACATTGCGACCGGAACCGTCAAGAAAATTTATCTGAGCGAGTGCCTTCAAAAACATCTACTGCCTTTCCTGAAGCGACACAATTATTCCGTTCTATTTTGTCCGGATTTGGCATCTTGCCATTACGGAAAAAAGGCCATGGAGTGCTGCCAACAACGTTGAAGTAGTGCCCAAGGACAAGAACCCTCCCAACACGCCAGAGCTCCGCCCAATCTATCAATATGGGGCCATCGTTAAGCGGAACCTTAAGAAGACTCAAAAAGCTATTGTGAACGAGAAACAGTTCAAAGTGGACAAGGAGACTGCACAAAATCTTATGGCAGGTGTTAAACGAAAGACCCGGCAATTCGCATTCGGTAAAAGAGAAGCGTAGCTGAATATTTCTCCTGTATTAATTGAACATGAAACAGAAAAATAATTTGACTTATTAATAAAAACTTTGATCGGCTCACACACATTATTGTTTGACCAAGTTTTGATCGGAACACCCTTTAACTCAAACTATCGAAACACATAGCATTAGCATCATAATGTCCCAATGACGCGGCCAATTCTCCACTTCTTGAGCTACGTATTGCCCTAAATGAAAAAAGTGAACCGTATCTTTCAGTCAGAAGCACCCGAACATTTGCAAACGGCAGAAGTCCCTGCTATTGGTTCTCGTTGCAAATATTTGTTAGAATGAGTAACTTAAAACCAGATGGATTTTGGAGTTTTTGGTTTCCAGAATCATCTTTGTAAGACGTCGGAAATATAAATCGGGGTTGCAGCAGGATCAATTCTAAGATCCGGACATCTCGATAATACCAGAGAGAATGCTTGATCGACTGTGCTTTCTTGATTAAACAGCTTATTAAGCGCTGTGCTGAACGATCCAGTTCTTAGAAGGAGTTCAACTCGATTATTGAACAATATACTTCTCTGAAAGCGGTGAGGAAGAAGCCATCGATAATGAGTTTCGTGAGCTGTGGACGCCATTCATCTGCAAGGACATCAAGGTGGAAGAATCGGATGACATGGAAACATGTTGGAGAAAACTGCTGTGTTTCTAACGAGCAGATGGGAAGCTGGCATTTCGCTTGCTCAGAAAGTTCAATGTGAACTTTCTACTGATTCCGTATTTTACGGTAGTGGTAGAGTGAGTTTTCTCGCTATAAAATTTTAATAAGACCAAAATCTTGAACCCTCTGAGTACGGACACCAGTGAGGCCATCCTTAATCCAAATGCTACATGCAAGAGAGTTAATCAGCTAACATCAACATCACAACTATAACCTTAATTCAACAAATCTACGTGCACACATCATGACAATCATTGATTGTAGATTCCTTTCCTTGAACATTTACTAATCAAAACAAACACCTCGTGATTTATTAAAATGTCAATACTGGCCTGTCAGAAGTGTATTGTTCTGCATTCAACTTAATAGCAATTATTAGCAATAGCAATAGGACTAAAAAAGTGCATTAGCATTCTGGCACCTGCACATTTTCTAGTCGGCTTATACAACATAAAGTAAGGAATAAAGATTTAAGCCACGATTTTCTGCTGTTATACACAGATAGAAAAGATTTATTTTGGCAACAACTTAAGGTGGAAACGACAAGTAATGTGACAACCTTTCTTGGAATTCCTATTATCAAGTTTCCAGAACATGATGTCAACGATCTTTCAACCAATATAGGCGTACGGGTACGCAATAATAAAGGCAATACATACTGGCTTCCAAAAAATGTTTGAAATCTCAAAATAGGACAGATTGACCACTTTAACATTTAGATTTCCGAATCAAAGCTGCCTTCAACGGTCACAGCAAGGATTGTTGCAAATCGATTTTTTCCTTAATATCACTACCGGCCAGTGGGTGTGAAATGAAATTCACACTATCGCACAATTTAGTACTAAAGGGTGTATTCGATAAAAATGGCACACAGAAAATCTTCTGTAACTTTTGAATCGTATGAGTAAAAAACCTAGAAATTTGAGTAGATCTTATCCATGGCGTATTATTTACATCTGCCAAGTTTCATAGTTATACATTCAGTAGTTCCAGTCATGTCGTCGAAACAAGAAATTGTCCGTGAGAAAATGTTGTGCACTCACAATCAAAATCCAGGGGCGTCCCACCGGTGGATTGCTAAAAGGCTTGGAATTGCAAATACAACTGTGTCTCGTGTAATAAAAACCTTCAAGGAGCATCTGAGTGTCCAAAGGAAGGAAGGGAGTGGTCGTAAAAGTGGTCCAATGGACAGTAAAATGGCCAGGAAAGTCGTACAACAATTCAAGAACCGTCCAAACATGTCAATTCGAGATGTCGCTAAAAAGTCTAAGGTGTCAGTCGGTTTTGTGCAGAAAACCATGAAGCGTGCTGGGTTACATGTTTACAAAGTGCAAAAAGCCCCAATCCGGAATGAAAAACAAAACATCACTGCGAAAACCCGCGCCCAGAAACTTTACACGAAGCTGCTCACAAAATCCGGTTGCATCGTGATGGATGACGAAACATACGCCAAGGCCGACTTCCGTCAACTTCCTGGGCAAGAATATTTCGTTGCCAAGTCGAAGTTCGATGTTCCGGAGGATGTTCGAAAGAAGAAACTATCGAAATTTGCAAAGAAGTTTCTAATCTGGCAGGCGATTTGCGGATGTGGTGAAATAAGTGCTCCCTCCATCACTTCCGGAACAATAAACGGTGCGATTTACACGGAAGAGTGCCTTAAGAAGCGTCTCTTGCCATTCATTAAGAAGCACAAAGGATCAACTCTGTTTTGGCCTGATCTAGCATCCTGCCACTACGCTCGAAACGTATTGGAGTGGTACCGAGCCAACGGAGTCAATATTGTGCCAAAGGATATGAACCCACCAAATTCACCGGAACTTCGTCCAATTGAAAAATTCTGGGCAATTTTGAAAACGGAACTTCGCAAACATCCCAAAACTATAAAAACAGAGCTAGAATTGAAGAAAATTTGGGTAAAAACAACAAAAACACTGGGAAAATCGGTTGTACAAAATTTGATGGGTGGAGTGAAAAGGAAGGTGCGGGCATTCGGGATGGGAGACGAAATTGAATAAAACAAATGTTGTAAATCAAAACTCATTAGTAGTTCTTCATTCCCTGAAAATTTCAAGAAAATCCGATAATCAGTTTAATTTAGATGAGTATATTTGTGTGTGCCATTTTTATCGAATACACCCTTTACTAAAGAGAATTACATAAATGGACATCTGATGCATTTCCCAAATCGACGTTGTTGCCGGTTCTTAACACCCCTGTAGAGAACGGGGTTATAGCCAGACATTCTAAGTTAAAACTAAATCACTAATTTTCACGAAGTCTTCCATTCCACTAGTTTATGATAAGCTTTTCCCGCGTTTACTGACCGGTAACAAACTAATCAACCGAACTCTGACTCTGGTAACCATTTCAACATTATCTATTTACCCATCAAGTACCATTGTAAGCCATTGAATCCTCTTGACCTACCCTTCACAATACCGACTAGGTCGTACTTCGTCTATTGCCGCGAGTAGTGCTAACAAGCACCCGTTTTACAACCACCCTCACCTAGGCCTCCGTGAAAAAAACAAAGCAATCGAAACGCATCGAGGCGTAAATCTGAACAAATACCTACTTTGATCCATTACCTACCACCCTTCCAGCAGTGGCACGGTAGCTAAATTTTTCATAATTCTCCGCCTCCCCTTCGCGCCTTCCGAGCGGTCGTTTCTTCGGCTGAATACAATGCGGCAATGATGGTCGGTAGTTAGCGCAGAAGACTCCATCCAATTCGTGGCCCGTGCGCTTGCTTGTTCACTGCGGTTGGATTCATACCATAATGGTGGATTGTGTTTGGTTCGAAGCTGTGGCTAATTGCACCGTGGAAGTCACCGCAGCCGAAGCCGAAACCAAAATTTGTAAAACGTTGACCTTCGCGATTTACCCGCCCACTCCACCAACAACCGGGCTGAGAAAGGTGCCAGAAGAGTGGTTGTGGTTTGTTGTACTTTTATTGCCCCTTCATTCTTCGCGGTTGAGGTTGTTGCTCATTTGTTATTTTCGTTATAAATTGGGAGCTTAACCTTCACCAGTTGACACTTTGCACCTCATTCATGGACTTTTTACGATCGCTAGATCTTCCGGATGGAATGGGGTAGTGCGTGACAAACATTGCTTAATTGATTTGAAAATTGTCGCAGGTCAATTTGAAGCGGCTTATTAAGCCACCAATTACCGACCGTTGTTTCAACAACTTCTTCAATTAGGCCAAAACGAGCCTCTTGAAGTTATCTTGAAGGTTTTCCCAATTGCCTTGATATTCAAATGACCCTTTTCACGCTTCATGGTAACTCACCCATTTCCAACAACGATCGTCAAAGACAAACAGTTTTTCTGTAATAGCCAATTACACACCATGCACTGCCCATCCATCGATAATTGAGCAGTAAATCCACTTTTCCAAAGTCACAAGATCGAGATTCCACCTATCCTCCACCGCGCTCGGAAGGTCGACTCGAAAGTTCCCAACCAAACGCCACACTTGACTTTCGAAGCTCATTGGATCGGAAAATTGCGTTCGAATTCAAGTTCACGCACATACGACTTTCACAACCACGCCGCCGCAAGACTGTACCATCCTCAACGGTTCATAATAACCATCATCGAGAGATGATAATGATGATGATGACCAATCAATGTCATTCGATTTCAATCCATCCGAAGACGAACTACAGAGGCACCTGTGGCCGTATGTGAACCGGTCGAAGTAGGTTTGGCGGATTTACGTTGCTCTGTTTCTCGTCCCTGGGAAACCGTAAGGCACAATCATCATGTGCCGCCACCACCGGCCAGACGCCAGTCGCCACACCGTCGATCGACCTTCCCGTATGGGCGGTGATCCGTGCAGAGCGACAGTCGGCGAAATCGATTCGAAATCACAATAAAACTAATGCACTGCGGCGCGTGAGAGGCGCGAATGTGGTGGAGGTGGTCCCCTCTCAAGGTGACCATTGAATGTGCAATAATTATCGGTATCGACTGCCGGGGACAAGGCGCGCGGGAACTGAAGAAAGCTAAAACCAGTCCGGACTTTCATCACTTTCATTATCTATGGATGTGTTTGATGGGTAAATTCGAACAAGGTAGATGGGGACGGCACTGAACCGTTGGACAAAGAGTTTGTGATTTTAAAGACTGAACTCGGAAAAAATGAGACACACACAAATGATCACCGAAAATTCATTTTAAATCGGATACTTTTCAAATTTTCAGGGATTAGATAACTATGTATTAGCTATGTTTTGGCATAATTTGTTTATTGAATTACCTGCCCCAAGTTGAATGCTGGTACATTTTTCTTAACACTGCTCATGAGATCTTGGGCGAGGCTTTGTCCATCTTCCTTACACAATTTCTACCAGTTTTTCGTCAAAGCTCCATCGGTTTTGAATATTTTTCCGCTTTTCTTGAACTTCTTCTGCATTATCGCCCAAAACTTTTCGATCGGACGAAGTTCTGGGACCACATTAACGCCCTTCGCTTCGTACCAATCCATTACAGGTTTGGCGTAACGACACGAAGCGAGATCCAGCCAGAACAGCGTGGGACCACGGTGAAAGCGGAGGAAGGGCAGCAAGCGCCTCTGCAAGCATTCCTCTCGATAAATCCGCCCGTTTATGGTGCCGATTGTAACGACCGGCTTGCTGTACCGTCCGTACTCGCAGATCGCCTGCCACAACAGGTATTTCTTCGTGAATTTGTCCATCTTTCTTTTCCGGAACTTTTCCGGAACCTCCATGCGGGACGTACCGACAAAAAACTCGAGGCCGGGGATTTGTTTGGTGTCCGCCTTAATATATGTCTCGTCGTCCATGACGAGACAGTCTGGCTGGACCAGCCACTCACGGTACAGCTTCCGCGCACGCAATTTGGCCACCGTGTTTTGCTTGTCAATCCGGTTTGGCGCCTTCCTGACCTTAAAACACGCTGCCCAGCCCGCTTCATGGTCTGCTGGACGAACCACTTCGACGAATTGACCTTTTTGGCTACGTCTCGGGTGGAAAGGTTTGGGTTATTCCTTAAGAACTGCCTTATCTTCCGCGCCTTTTCTGGGTATTCCGTTTTCGGTTTTCGGCCGCTTTCATCGCGCCGCTCGATGGTCTTCGTCTTCTGGAACATCTTCACATCGCGGGACACGGTGGAATGGTGGATTCCAAACCTTTTGCCGATCCATCTGTGCGACTGACCAGAATTATCGATCACCGCGCCTAAGATTTGCTGGCGTAGCTCTTCTTGTATCGAATGCATCTTGAAAACTACTTGACACACCGCGATAAATTTTGCACACATAATTATAACACTCTAAACTAGTATTACCCAAAATTTCATTAATGTTTACCCACGCGATAAAAAGTTACACCCAAAACAAAGTGTCGCATTTTTTCCGAGTACAATCTTTAAGTAGGACTTTCATCGAAATAATTAATAAAAGAAAAAAAAATCTTACAGAACAGGCAGATAAGACCATATTTTTCGTTTATGATAATTTGTACTAAAAGCAAATTGTACTTTAAGGTGCAATAATCACGTTCATACTCTAAATTTGACGCATTTCACTCAATGAAAATTTACAAACCAGAATATCCTTCATTTTGTAGGTTCGTATGATGCCTCTTTTTCGATTTTAACATTTGCGATTTAGATATCAAAATGACGTTTTCTTAAACCCCGCTTCTTTTAAAATAACACGCCTAACCTTTCATAAGGGCTTAACATAAGGGCTTTCCAGCTACGAGATAGAGGGTTGTTGCTTCCGACAAAGTTGTAGAGCAAGTAATTTTAAGAAAAGATGCTGAAGACACTAAGTTTCTAGAGCCTTACGTTAAAGCGCTATAATTGATATTCTTTCATCACTACCTTAAAACTGTTTTTTGAGATAATTAGTTTTTTGTACAAATTTGACGGTTTCAATGTGTTCGAAGAAATTGTAGGAATTATTAAAATACACATTTTTGCTGATCACACTGAAGGTCTTTGATGACCACATTTTGACATTGACGTGTTTATGTGACGTCATAATCAACCGCCTCAAAAAGGGTGGAAGGGTCTTGGCGGAGTCTAAAACAGATTTTATTTGAAAGACTACACAGATAAAAAGAAACATTGAATTTTCTGCGTTATCTAATGCACATAAAAGAAATGCTAGATTTGGCAGAAAATAATAGGTTATTTAATGTTAAGTTAAGCCAGATAACGCCTTGATCTAGCTTCTTGTATGAAAGATTTCAAACATTATTGTATGGCGCATGAAAAATTGTAAACAATTTCTTTGTTTACGTTTCATTTGGGTTGGAATTAAACGAAGGGAAATTTTGCACACTTGTTAAAATTATTTATTTTTTTCTGTGTATCTTATGAACATATATTCCTGAAATTTTCAGCGTTGGGTACTGGAGGGTACCTAGTAAAACGACAGTGTGAAATAGTACAGGTTACAAGTCAATTTATGTTTCGCATGTGACGTTATGTTTAACAAACTAAAACAATATATGCGGGCCCTGGCGAGGTCTCAAATTAATTGTATTTGAAAAAGCATCTTATGAACTAGTAATCTTGAAATTTTCTGAATTTTTGGTTAATTCTTAATACAAAAAAGTTTAGTAGAAGAAAAACAGAAGCTAAGAAGTGTTTTATTATATATATATGACAAACGGGCGTTATAGAATCTATTAATATTAATTTAAAAACAAAGCCCAAAACTAGACTTTACCAGGAAGAAAATTTGGGGTGATCCATAAATAACTAAGCATATTTTAACCTGTTTTAGATCTTATGCTTTCATTCGTATTTTGACTTTAAATCTAGTATAATTTGTCAAAAGAACCTATCTGATTTTGAATACAAACATGTAAACGACATCAAAAAGGGCCCTTTTGAAAAACTCTTTGAAATATACGCCTCGTCCGTACTTCTGAAACACTCCTCACACCTTCCGAAATGCTACGTAATTTATGCATGTTCCCTTTACAAAGTTATCCACAGCGCAGCGCAAGCAGTAGTGACATGACGTTGAAAGCTCAACATTCTATCTACAAAACTGGTAAATTTCAAATTGAAATAGTTACAATTTGATCTATTAGCAACAATATATCGCATTTTGATTAAGTTCGGTACCTAATAGAGCACAATGTGTATTTTAATAATTCCTACAATTTTTTAGAACATATTGAAATCGACAAATTTGTACAAAAAACCAATTACCACAACAAAAAAACAGTTTTAAAGTAGTGCTAAAAGAAAACCAACTATATCTCTTTAACGTTAGGCTCTAGAAACTTATTGTCTTCAGCAACTTTTGTCATAGCTGGAGAAAGCTAGAATTTGAAAGTGTAGTTAAGCTCATATGAAAGGTTAGGCGTGTTTTTTTTAAAAGATGAGGAATAATATTTTGAGCAAATCTTCTTAAGACATCTAGTCGATAAAATGATGACAGAGATTTTTACCCCTCTGTCATCAAGGTTTTTGACCGTCCTTTTTGTACCACTGTGCCGTGGTGCGCAAAGTTCCAAGCCCCAGTAACTAACGAGATAACAACGCCAAGCCGGCCCCAGTAACGGACGAAATAACAAGAGGGATAAACCCCTGAACCAAGAACAGGGTGTATTCGATAAAAATGGCACACAGAAAATCATCTGTAACTTTTGAATCGTATGAGTAAAAAACCTAGAAATTTGAGTAGATCTTATCCATAGCGTATTATTTACATCTGCCAAGTTTCATAGTTATACATTCAGTAGTTCCAGTCATGTCGTCGAAACAACAAATTGTCCGTGAGAAAATTTTGTGCACTCACAATCAAAATCCAGGGGCGTCCCACCGGTGGATTGCTAAAACGCTTGGAATTGCAAATACAACTGTGTCTCGTGTAATAAGAACCTTCAAGGAGCATCTGAGTGTCCAAATGAAGGAAGGGAGTGTTCGTAAAAGTGGTCCAATGGACAGTAAAATGGCCAGGAAAGTCGTACAACAATTCAAGAACCGTCCAAACATGTCAATTCGAGATGTCGCTAAAAAGTCTAAGGTGTCAGTCGGTTTTGTGCAGAAAACCATGAAGCGTGCTGGGTTACATGTTTACAAAGTGCAAAAAGCCCCAAACCGGAATGAAAAACAAAACATCACTGCGAAAACCCACGCCCGGAAACATTACACGAAGCTGCTCACAAAATCCGGTTGCATCGTGATGGATGACGAAACATACGTCAAGGCCGACTTCCGTCAACTTCCTGGGCAAGAATATTTCGTTGCCAAGTCGAAGTTCGATGTTCCGGAGGATGTTCGAAAGAAGAAACTATCGAAATTTGCAAAGAAGTTTCTAATCTGGCAGGTGAATTGCGGATGTGGTGAAATAAGTGCTCCCTTCATCACTTCCGGAACAATAAACGGTGCGATTTACACGGAAGAGTGCCTTAAGAAGCGTCTCTTGCCACTCATTAAGAAGCACAAAGGATCAACTCTGTTTTGGCCTGATCTAGCATCCTGCCACTACGCTCGAAACGTATTGGAGTGGTACCGAGCCAACGGAGTCAATTTTGTGCCAAAGGATATGAACCCACCAAATTCACCGGAACTTCGTCCAATTGCAAAATTCTGGGCAATTATGAAAACGGAATTTCCCAAAACTATAAAAACAGAGCTAGAATTGAAGAAAATTTGGGTAAAAACAACAAAAACACTGGGAAAATCGGTTGTACAAAATTTGATGGGTGGAGTGAAAAGGAAGGTGCGGGCATTCGGGATGGGAGACGAAATTGAATAAAACAAATGTTGTAAATCAAAACTCATTAGTAGTTCTTCATTCCCAGAAAATTTCAAGAATATCCGATAATCAGTTTAATTTTGATGAGTATATATGTGTGTGCCATTTTTATCGAATACACCCTTTAAGATATCTTGCAAAAACGTATTTATTTTACACTTCAACCCCAATAAGTTTTTTTTTCTAGAATAACTAGCAACTATCTTGTGTATTCAAAATGTGCGTAATTTAATATTTTAAAAGTCATCTCTGCAAAGTTTTCCAATTCAAATTGAAATTAAAAAGTTTCAGCAAAAAACCTCTTTTTTAAAGTCCCACCCTAAAGAAAGTCAGAAAAACTGTTATAAAACGATACGTAGATGAGATAGAAGTTTAAATTCTTTAGCAAAGTTTCATTAATATCTAGTAATATCTTCAATTCTGTAGAAGCAGAAAAACCTCTATATCATAAGAATAAAGAGTTGATTTTTTTATTATGAACTCAAAAGGACTCAATCCAAAATATAGATCTAATTTTTTAAATTAAATCTCCAGAAGACATCATCTGTCTAAAGTTCATAGTTTTCCGAGTTATCGATTTTGTCCGGAAGTTTGTCAGACTCTCTTTGTCGACTTTCTCTTTGGGTTCCTACGGCTATGTTAAAACATGTTCAACTATTTTCAACATACAGTACGGTAGTATAAGTGTGATTACTGATCTACGTTGAAAACACCAGCAATTCGTTTAATAAACAACTATTAACCAAAGAAAGTCGACGAAGAGATCTCTCAATGTTAAGGACCTAATGCATTGTTTGGAAATGTTTTTTCTTATAAAAATATTAATCCATTTAATGTCATTCTAATTTGACCACATTTTGATAGTCACACCCGCTAAACGAGCAACGAGACGGCAACTTCCGCGTGTTGTTTATGAGTTTTCCCTCGAGTTGCTTGCTTTCAAAATCCAACCAGCAATGGATCGCCATCTGCCGCGGTAAATTCCCTCGACCAAAGTAGGCAATGAAGATGGATTGCATCGATTTGGAACGACAACGCACAAAGAATGTCTTATTTTGCCCTCCCAAATTGGACCCTTTCGACGGAATTCTCCTCGAATCAAAAATAGGAAAATGTTGCTTTTCACCGAGGTGATAGATTGCACCGTTTGCGTTGAGCGGAGAGATTCATAGCAGTCTCCTTAATCTTGACTTGAGATTTCGAAACAGCAATTCAATTAAGGTTAGACAATAATCTTGTTAGCTTTTGTTCAGCTTGTCACCACGTGTTGTGTGTTTTTTTTTTCAGGTAATAAAATGCTTCATTTCAGGTGCGTTTTAATGAGCGCTTCCCGTTTCTATCTTTAGTCGTGGCAGCCTGTATTGAAAGCAAGAATGCCTTGAGCCGGTTGGGAAAAAAGGTTGTGAGTGTGTACGTTCACTGCCATATAATTTGAATTTATAATGACAGGGAAGCATCGCTGTCGCCTGTTCGTAAACATAAGACTGACGAGAATCTCTCACAGCGAACAGAGTGGGTCCTTCAGGAATGTGAGATGTTATCGTTGTATGAAAAGGATTTTTTCTCTTCATCCGCTGATGTTTGTGAGGGATGCTCCATACAAAGTTAGCGGTGTTTAAATTAAAACTGAAATATGTAGCAAATTTGATTAAGCAAGGGAGATGTAATTAAAAATTGCGTCCGTAAGAACATTCTAAGCATACAAATCAAAATTCAGATGCTGACAGGCCGTAAATCGTTGATTTTCGCATGTTCTGACAAAACTGTCGTCCATGTTCGAGTAAATGTTCATCCTTACAATACAGCGGGGCGTCAACTTCCGTTCCTAGTCTAATTGAATTCTATCCCAACTGTGTTCCTGCTGATCCTGGTGCGACTCGGTGTTATTTATATCTGTAGCATTCCAGCACCGGATTCGTACGGAGATTCTTACGAGGCAAAGCCAGATTCAAACAACATTTCCTTCCATTTCCATTGTTGAGTGCACCGAGTGCTTATGCGACCCGAACCCATCGCATCACAAGTAACAAGTCTCACCAAAATCAACTCCATGTGCCTTCTATGGCCTTCTCTGTCCGTTTGTGTCGCAGCTCTGTTAAACACACATCCATATGTCCGGACCCTTTGCTCCCCGGTCGGCTCGAAAATTGTGATTAAATTAAATTCTCCTGCTATGTGTCGTACAGCCGACAAACGGCTGAAATGGGTGGAACATTTTAACGTTTATTGTCAGAAGAGGTTACCATCTACAACGTATGAACATAATTTCGGAACAACACATCACCCCGAAAGGGTTGCGCATACAGACTTGAACTTCCGCTCCGCGAGCATCCGGGTAGGATCCATCTACCTGTGGATGAGTTGCCTACCTTGCGAGTTCTCATGTTTAGGTTGTGAAATGGTTATTTACATGCTATTATCAAATTTTGGGTCGGACATCGAGATAAACGGTTACAGCTCACGTACAGCAGCTTTCCCCATATCTACTTAGTGGTGGAAATCGACTGTTTTGCTGAAAACAACTATCGCCACTTGAAAATGGACTTTTGATGGCTCTTCGGGCGTGAACGAGTCCGTTACCATCAGGTGTGAGCGGTAGAAATCCACTTGGGCTGTCCAAATTTTATTGCTCTTCTGCTATTTGGAGTAACAATATAGGATGAGTGCGGTGCAATGTGCAAACTAGAAAGAGCTGTTGGAGATAATCTGTGTGAATAGACTCTTCTTGTTCATCCCATTAGGCTGAGCCCTCTCAGGCAATGGTTTATATTAAGCATTTTCGTTTATGAGGAATTCCTCTCTTTTAAATGTTTAAGATTCCTCGGAGTTTCTAAGGGGAAACCCATTAAAGTACAAACTTTAAAGTGAAGGAGAAAGTACATAGCTTTTCAGAGCATGTCAGTTTCGAGTCTAAGGTTAAATAATAAATTTAAATTTAAACTTTTAATTCAAAATAGATCAAAAGTTCTGAGGACCTCAAAAAGTATTTATTATAGACTGTTCCAGAAAGTATAAGCACACTTTCAAAATAACAAAAAGTCATGTTTTTTTTAGTTTTAATAATTTTATTTGGCAAACCATATTTGTATTTGTGTTTTATATGATATTTTACTCTCGTTTAATCAAAATTTTTCCTCGAAATTTTTCATGACCCATTAGATTCTGCACAGTGGTACTTCCCACAATTTTGACCAATCTTTTTTAAATTTTTGGATGTCGTCCGCTGGTTTACTGAATTTTCGAAGCATTGCTTTGGTTAAAGCCCAAAAAGTCTCGATTGGCCGTGCCTCCGGGCAGTTCGGTGAATTCATGTCTTTTGGCACTAAACATACATTTTGACTTTTGTACCATTCTAAAGTGTCTTTTGCGTAATGACATGACGCCAAATCAGGCCAAAACACTATTTGACCTTTGTGCTGCGTGATTATCGCTTCTGGAGACATTTCTCAACGTACTTCTGAGTGTTCATCGTCTCCGTTGTGATGTGCGGACTAGATGTTTTACCACACTCGCATATTGTCTGCCAAACCATAACCTTCTTACCGAATTTTTCGGTAAAAATTGCCTTCTCCGTTTCGGGGATGTCTTTGTCTTCGCTTACAGTATTGAATTGTGGTCCGGGAAGCGTTTTGTAATCTAGTTTCACATACGTTTCATCGTCCATTATTATACACCCAGAATTTCTACACAATAACGAATCGTAGAGTTTGCGGGCCCGTGGTTTCACGGACGCGGCCTGTTTTGGGTTCCTTTTGGGTTTTTTCTTCTGCCGGTATGTTTTTAGCCCAAGTCTTTCTTTGACGTTACTCGCCGAGGTGCCTAGTTTTTTCACAACATCCCAAACGGAAGTCACTGGTTTTCACTTATAGGCATCCCTGATCTTTTTATCGATACCCTGACTAACAGGACCGGATTTCCGACCACTCTTCGGCGCATCTTCAAACGTACACTGTTCTCTTTATTTTCGAATCGCAGATCGTACCGCTCCGACGCTAACACCCTCTTCCTTGGCCAATTTTCTCAACGAGAGTACGCTCACAGTACACCATTTGTGAACGATACTTTTGATTGATCGATACATTTTGATAGGTAACACAAACACAAAGCACGTTTTTGATGCTATGTCATTCAGAAATGTGCAAACAAAAGGACGCAGCCAAAACATGTTGAAATATTTCATTATATTCAAAGTGACCGTTAAAATAAGGTGTGCTTATACTTTCTGGAACAGTCGTTAACCATCCTCGGGAATTAAAAATAAACTGACACATAAGACATTAGGGTCAAAATTGTCCCAGATTTCAACCCTTTTTTAGAATTATGAAATTTGAACCTAGACACAATGTTTGTTCCATATTTGAAAGGTTACGGTCTCAAAACTAAATTGGTGGTTGAAAAACCTGCTTCTAGTAACACTGGCCATCGAGAATCTGCTGCAAAGGAAAGAAGGTTTTGATTTCGATGTGTGAACAGAATTGCATACAAATCATTCCAGATTAGTTGTAGAGAGTTGCCGTTTTCGGCAAAGTTTATCAGTATGTCATTTTTCGTCTTTTTACATTGTATTATAAGTATCAGATCGTGCCACAGAGATGGCGCTGCAGTTTATCTTTGCCAAATTAAGCTCTAGGAGGGTACCGTCTTGTAGAAAGTTTCTAATTATGTCATTTGTCGTCTTTCGTTACTATCATAATAGTTCCAGATACTGCCACAAAGATGGAGCTGCAGTCTTTCTTTGCCAAATGAAGTTCGAGAGAGTTATCGTTTTCGGCCAAGTTTCCCAGTATGTCATTTGTCGCTTTGTGAGATTATCATATTAATCCCAGATCTTGCCGCAGAGATGGCAGGTTGGCGAAGATGGGCTGCAGCGCTTTCATGCCTTAAGCTCTGGACGCTCCCCGGAACCATTTTTTGGTATTACTTCGAGAAGGGGGCTATTGTGCTTGCTAAGCACCCACTATCACAAGTAACAATTTTAGTTTTATTCCAGCCGTATAGCACTCTCCGCGGCTGTGTTGATAGAGCTGCATTCAAACCACATACCAACACCTCGTCTAGGCTTCTTTTAAACCGAAATTTGTACAAATTGGTCCAATCTAAAGACGGTTGTGAAAACAAGTCAATAAAACCTTTATAAGACCATAGATATTTTGAAAATGTTCTAGTGGAAGATTTTATGACTACTTGAGAACCTTCATAAAACCTATTGACTGCCATGAAAACCAGAATACGGATGTCAAACTTCATTGTAATTTTGTTGTTGATTTTTGTTGTTTTTCTTTGTTCGATTCTCTGGTCTTCTGATTCATTTAACAGTAAATAATATATAACAAAAGTTCTAGTGTTATGGCAAATTTTATTTGATAGCAACCCGAGCAGTCGACAACAACATATGAATACCGAATTTTGATTTTGATAACTGGCCTTGGTATTCAAGAGCTCAGATTAAGAGGTAAAATACTTAAGCAAAATACCTAAGAATCGCAAGCACAATATCTCTCGAATACCAAAACTTGTTATTTTGGATACCTGGGAATACCTGAGAGGTACTATTTTGGTATTGTCTTACCTCAATTTGTAATGTTATGCGAACAATTTTATGGTATTATTCTCAGGTATTTTACCTCTTAATCAGAGCCCTTAAATACCAAGGTCTGTTATCAAGTTATTCGGTCCTGCTCGGGAAACTATCCAAAACAAATTGAGTTATTACAGCGCATTATGCTTCAAATCATATGCGCATTTAATTTTATGGTGATTATTGGCACGATAACAGGCAAAACTTAATGCACCTCGGAAATTATGCGAGTTTACAGCAACAAAAATAAAATTTAAACCAATATTTGCGATAAGCTAATCATAGATTTCCTGAAAATTGATGGAATTCAATAAGATATTCTAAGAGAATACCACAATCGGTCTTTGGTCTACAGTTCATTGGCATAACTTTTAAAATTTGGTGCATTTATTTTGCCAAATTTAAATTATCTCTATTATTTTAATATGGCGATTGGAAAAAAGTCACAATTATACCAAAGAGCCAACTTATCTTAGCAATGACAAAGATAAAACTATTTGGTCATTAGATGACTTCCCTCAATGCCAATTTACATTAAACGGCAAAATAGTTTTAAAGTGCTTTTTCAACTAACCAGGATAAGATAATATGGACGAGTAATATAACGGCATTAATAAACTGCATTTTACGAGTTCATTTTTAAACCTTTGAAAATAGTAAAAGGAATTCGAGAAAACAAGGTTTTAATATCGTTGTAAACAAGGTTCGCTACAAGGCTTCTCTTGGTACCATAATAATACCAAGTTGATTTCTTGTGTCTTTCATAAAACTTTAATAAAACTTGGAAAAGCGGGATGGTTTTGGCAATGTTACTTGCGATGCCTAACTACTAAGGGCTTCAGTAGTTACGTGGTCCCTGCGACTTGTTGGTCGTTTCGCCATTTTTGTTAGAGAGCGAGGACAATCTAGGAGGTTGCTATGCACGCCCCGTCCCAGATGTCTAGGCCTTGGCAAATCATCTGTACCAAATTATCCGAAGTCGTGGCGTGACCGCATACGACTATCATGGCAGATCTCGTGCAGTCGAAGCGAGGACATGCGAAAAACACATGTTCCGCGGTTTCCTTAAGTCCCGCGCACTCTGTGCACGCGGAGGACTGTGCATGCCCATATTTGTGAAAATATTGAAAGCTTATCGTCGATCATGACCCCTAGATACCTCAAAGACCTCTTCAATTCAATTGTGCAGTTACCTACCTTTATCATCGCATGTTGCTCCAATTTTCAGTTGTTGACAACTGTGACCTCAGTCTTATAATGAGCTAGCTCCAGTTTCCATCTCTCCACAATGCCAATGGAGTGCGAGGCCGTTAGCTTGACCTCTTCAATGGATTCTCCACATATCTCCAGGGTGATGTCGTTCGTAAACCCGACTATCTTCACCCCGTTTGGGAACTCAAGCCGTAGTACCTCATCGTTCATCGTGTTCTATAGCACCGAACTCAGGATCGAACCTTATGGGACGCCTGCGGTGATCTGAACACGATTCTGGCCTACCTCAGTATTATACACCTGAAGTAGCTTCCGAGAATCTTGTACATGTACCCAGGGACCTGAAGGCGTTGGAGCGAGTCAGCGATTGCCACCCAACTGGCGCTATTGAACGCATTTCTCACGTCAAGGGTGACCATTGCACAGAAGTTTACTCTTCCCCTGTTGCGCTGGATTACCAGTTCAGCCATCTTGGTGACGGACAGAATGGCATCCACCGTCGACTTCCCTATACGGAAGCCAAACTGATTATTAGACAGACCACCTAAACCCTCCGTTTATCTTGCCCTCTCAAACAAATTATTTGCTGTATCCAACAGCCATATAGGTCTTTATGCCAATGGTTCCTGGTCTTTGGTAGCAACACTAGAATTTTGCCTGAATTTTGCAGGCGTCCAGACAGACGCCCCCGCTCATACACCTTTGCTTCATGAACCTGAACATTCCGGGAGTCGGCAAGATAGCCGTCTTGGAGACCTGGTTCAGAATATCATCCGGTCCCGGCGCTTTGTTTACCTTTAGGGAAGGTTCATTAATTATGTCACGCAGTAAGGGGGGAGACGTTCCCTTAGCGACTTTGCTATCGCAATGAATTCTTCGTTTGTTACCGTCACCTCGTCGCTGGCCCCCGTTGTGCCGTTGTCAATGTCCACGTGGTCACGGGTGTTCGGCTGAGCCCTTCCGTCGCTATGACAGCGTTAGGGTTTGGGATACTGGAACGCAGGTTGTGGGACAAATATACGTTGACGGAGGGCTTGGACTCGGATCGTGGTTCGAAAAGAATCCTCTAATGATCACTTGCAGCAACTCAGGTGATTGCTCGGAGCCACCGTTCCGATGGTTTTGGCCATTACTACCCGATAGGCGTCACCCCACGGATTCGAATTGGTCTTCTGAGACAGACCCTTGAAGCAGGCTTGCTTGCTGGCCTTTATCTCCTTCTTTGGTACGGCTTTCGTGAGGACTAGCTCTACGCTTGATTCTATCGGTTTCTCCACCACACTCCTTGCATCCTCCGTATTGCGTGGAGGCACTTTCTTCGGAGGTCAGCGATCGATTCCGTCCACCAATACAGTGGCAATCCTCCATTGCTCGGTTTGACTTCCCTCGGCATGGTCGCATCGCACGCTCAAGTGTCATAACGAGTCGTTCGCCGCAAGGTTCCTGGGTTTCGCGTAAGTTTCGTTTCCCCTAAAGTGCCTCTTTAGAAGTCTCTATGTCAAAAAAGGGCGTCCTTCATCTGCGAGCGAATGGAGTGGATGCTCTTCTTTCCACACGCCGCCATGTATTGGGGACGATACAATACTGAACCGTCAAGTGGTCGCAAGGGGTGTAGCCATCATCCACCTACAATTGTTAAGCAGCCCAGGACTGCTGAAAGTTACATAGATTATCGATTCCGCTTCGTTTCGTATCGATGGGACTTTAGAGCCACTACAATGAGTTTTTTTTTAAACGGGATGGAAAATCTGCAACCAGACTCCTGAAGAACTCAGCATTTGTGAGACCAGAACCTTTCAAATGGTGCATAAACATTGACTCTAATGTAGAAGGAGATGTTCGCTCATCACCATGAGGCACCAAGAGTAGACATTAATGTTTTTGCTAGAATGAAAGATATGAAGAAAAAGTGTTCAAAGTTCCGTCAGTGTACGGTAGGTTGAAAAAAGAACAGATGGTTTTGAAAATTGAGCGAAACGGCATGTGTGCAGTGGTACTCGAACCAAACACGTCATCTTTTGCCTAACATCCCACTGCGGGGTAGATCGAGGCACGGACAAGTCCGCCACCTCAACAGGCAAAAGAAGACGCTTGGAAGGCGCTCATGGCTTTGTGATAGTTATTCTAGCGATATATTGTGTGCACTCTGTTTTGATGCGCACATGGAAGAGGAACTCTCTCCTTTTTGGGTTTGTTTTGATTCGCAACGTCTGAGATCACTCTTGTTGATTGACTCTAAGTTAAAATTTTGAAACTCTATGAAGGATTGAAATCCAGGCCAAAATTGACCCTCATTTCTTATGTGTCACTTTTTTGTACAGCCACCTTAATCTGATTTTAAAAAATGTCTTTATGCGAAAATCAAGAATTTCGTATAGTATTAAAAAGTCTGGAAATTTTAGACCGATTGATTTAAAAATATAAAAGATATCGTACTTTGAAGTTGCACCATGCGTACTCAACCAAATCTTAGGGAGGTTAAGACTGATTATGATGGTAATGAGTTATTTATATTTTCACGAAAATTTGCTCTAATTTAACAATAATAAGCATCAAGTATAAGAAGTATCAACATTCATTTCCAGTTAAAAAGTTTAAAAACTTGCAGCTCCTCTCAGAAACACGGTTGCGGGTTTCAAAAAGCCTCAGCTGTTATTTACATATCTCGATCCCCAACTAGCGAGTGGACAACTAGCGAGTTTGTTCAGATTTGAGTAAAGGATGGAACCGCCAAAATTTGGGCGACGCAACTTTGCATTTTTTTTTCTAATCGTGTGTTTCAAATTCTAATCGTGTATTATTATTATTCAAATATTGTTTTGATCACTTTCTATTTAGTTGACAAAGTGGCGTCGAAGCAACAGAAACAGCGCATTCAAATCCAAATGTGATGAAATGTTCCGATTTTCCATGCGATTACCCTGCCACCTGGGGGTTTAAGCTAGCTATGGCGAAACCAGTGAAACAACGTCTATCTATGGTTTTTTCGTACCGCCTGCTCCACCCGGGCCTGAAAAAGTCGGCCAACGTGGCCCACTTCGTGACGACCGGATACAATCGCGGATACATCTTCAAGATTGTGACACTTCTGGAGAAGGGAGAGTCCATGAAGCGTAAGCCCGATTCCGGCTGTCCGACCCTTTTAGACGACCGGAGGACTCAACAGAAGCCAAACGGAAGACGGAAGGCAAGGTGGCCACTTTTTTCCGTGCGTTAAGCCAGAAGGCCGGTGTGACCGGTAAAACGGTTAAGAAGTATTAGACCTAAATAAATATCCACATCCGGAAGCGTCAGGCCAGCCAGCCATGTTGGAGAATCAAGCGTCTTTAATTTCTTAATGAATAAAATGCAATGTGATTTGTTAAAATTGTCTTTTTCGTTTTTTTACCATCCATTCAAAAATAGCAGCTTTTTGACGTAGGACTACGTCTTTATTTTTTGAACTGGGGTACAAATTAAAAAAAAACGAATTGCGACCGTCACGAAAAGTGGTCAGATTTTGAGCGTTAATATCTTAGTCATTTCTTGAAAGATTTTCAATTTTTTTTGCATTATTCGGTTGAAAATATTTCTACGCATCAAGTCAATAGATAGTAATGTTGTTTTCGGGTCACATACTATTGAAAAAATCATAAATGCTATGCCTTGTCTTACAAAGTAATTTAATCCCTTCAGGACTAAGTACTGAATAAAACATACTGAATAAATATGTACATTGTCTTCATCAAACTTATTCTAAACGAATTCTTCTGTCTAGAAAATATACTTAATATATGAGTTTAAGGCCTACTTGATGACCTAGCACATCCTAAAAACTAAATGCCTTATTTATAGTTTAAAGCGTTGTTTTCGATTATGGTACATATGCATACGTATTATTAAATGTTTGGTGATAAGCGTTAAAGAATTTTTGTATCTTTCTGGGATGTTCAAGGTTATCCAAAATGCACTTGAGTACAGAACTACAGATCTACAGTTGTATCAGTAGCTTTAAGGGCTCTACAAGATTATGATATGTATTCAAACATATTGAATGAACCTTTTGAAAATACTTCGAAATACTGCTTAGTAAAAAATCCCTACGCTCAGTTTCAAACTACTTCTATTCAATTTCACAGCCTGCCGAACGCTATCGGACCAATCGATACTTCCACTTCACATTGATTCTAGCAGAAATTTTTGCACAATACTGGGCGCCCAGTATTTCCAATTTCCAAACATTGATTGTTTTTGGCCATTCAAAACTAAAGGTCTACAATTGTAACAGTAAGTTAATGAGCTCTACAAACATAAGTTAATTTGTTTGGCATGAATATCCAAAGATTATCTCATAATGTCTGTTAGTCTTCCAGGACATTCATTGAATATGTTTGAGTATATATCATAACATTGTTAAGGGGATAAAGCTACTGTTTTGCAACTATACACACTTAGAAGATTTTACAGTATTCGGTAATTTTTTACCGAACTTTCAACAGCTGAACGTTCGGTAATTCGATTTACCGGATTTCGGTGAAATTTTACAGTATTCCGGTACAAAAATTACCGGAGCTTGTCAAATTTTACCGAAGTCCGTTAAATCGGATTACCGAACTGTTCAGCTGTTGAAAGTTCGGTCAAAAGTTACCGAATACTGTAAAATTTTCTGAGTGTGTAGACCTTAAGTTCAGAATTCCAGGACGGTTTGAACGACCTAGCATATCTAAAAAATAAATCCTACTTTTCAATCATTGCTTTGCTAAATATTGAGCACCAATTTAATCAGAACACAACAAATTGCTTGTATAGTAACGCTTAGAAAATTTTAGGCCCGAAAGCCATCATTCCGTACAACCCAAACGGGCTGTACCTTGTAGTTTTATTCCGACAAACAATCGAATCGATTTAATATTCGATTCCTATTTCCGGAAGCACCATACAAACCGTTCCAGTGAAGCCTCAGCCAGAAGCCAGCCAGCGTTGCAGTTGCATCCTCTTGGGCTGCGACCACCCAACTGCAAGTTTCAATTGCTCATATCGTACGGCCACAATGCCGAGAGCTCATGGGATGAAAGCGTGAAACGCTCTTGTCGCTGATGTGCATTTGCCCAGTGGGCCGTTTCATGTACCACGGAACCAGTGCGGAAGGGAGGGAGGGGGGCTCAAACTGTTGCGAAATACACCCCAGTTCGGGGTGCTGATGTGTGCTTTCCCGCTAATAAGGAAGCTATTGTGGGACCAAGTCATTTGACGGGTGTGTTTGTGCGATATGATGGAACGCATTTTCCTTGTTTCGCGTGGAACTGTAAACTATTGGAGCGGGCCCTTCGGCGTGCGTTCCGTCGATACCTAACAGCAACAGTTCCTGGTGCGCAATCAACGAGGCTGCTTAAGGTAATTGATACCGCGCACAATGGCCGAAAGACGAAAAACCGACATACGGACAGCGATTGCTATCTGGCCCAACAACTCGCTTTTGCTAATATTTTTCCAAGAGCCAACCAAGTGCCTCGGTACCTTCCTTGTGATGCGCGAGCAACAACCGTTTAAAACAGAACAGCATGATCCGACGGCGCGGCGGTGTGGCCCCAACTTCACCGGGTGAGTGTAATTAAAAATTAAAACATGAAGTGGCTCCCTTCCGTCTGCGTTCAAGTAGGAAAAGAAGAGCTTGGCCAAACGGTAAAACTACTGCGGGGTGAATTATGACTAGTGCTAGTAGCAATGAATGGATTGGTGAAGGACCATAAAGTATGCGGATTGTTTTCGTCAGTCCGGCGGGCTAATACGAAGCGGATGGTCGTAAAATTCCGAAGCTTTGCCAATGCGCATACACTTGACCAATATTTCGATTGCTTGTTGGTTGAATTCGTTTAACAATTCGAAAATCAGCTTTAATTTGCTACTTGGAACCAGCGGTGCCGAGTAAACGATCCTTCAATTATTTTCGTTACTTTTGCTTTAGGAGCTTTTATAATTTTCTCGACATAAGTAGACGCGGTATTGCGAAGTCAAAAGCGATTCTCAGTTCGGTCGATTGGAGGGAGTAGGAAGTTCAAATTTCAAAGAACACCTTAATCTATATTATAAGTCGTCAATCTTGCTTGTAGATCGTTTTATAACAATGATTGCCTCAACAGTCAGATTCACTTAAAAGAGTATTATGCATAATTATAGAGTTGGTCGCCATGTTGTTAGCTATATTACTGCGCCTGGAAGTATTGTTTTAGTTTCGATTTATTTTATTCTTAAATGAACATTATCTCAGTTAACCTTTTGTCAGTCAAGCGGGTTTCCTCCTTGCCTATCCTGCATGGGGTAGTATGACAAAGGGTTATATGCCTGATCGGATACTACCGTTAAAATGCCCTCCACTCGTTTTCAATCTTGTATCTTTCAATTTCAAAGCCTGCTATTGCCCTATACGGAACTTTCAATACACTTTCTCTTCATGTCTATGCGTTCTAGCAATAAAATTACTGTCCACTCCTAGCGCTTCGCATGGAGATAATAAATTATCTGCTTCTGCAAACTTCATCAAAGATCGCGCTGGGGAGAGTACAAAAAATAACAATCAAAAATTATCTCAGTGTTTCGTCAAAGTAGGCTTAAATTTGGCAGAATTCGTATGATGATAATTTGTTGCATAGTTGTTAAATACTTAATCAAGTCAATACGGAAGACTCAAGATTAAAATTTGCTTTCAGAATAATACTGAAAATTCATTACAGTTTATAATACGAAAGCAGATGTTTTTTTTTCAGCAAAGAAACTTATGTATACATTTTTTTAAGCTACCTTCGTACTTAATACCACACGCGCAACTGTCAAAAGCACTAGGCATTTATGGACACAAAAAGAACATCCATGCTTTGAACGAAAACAATAGGGGAGAACAGTATAACACGTACTGGTATGGTAGGATGACCCACTCAATTAATATGCTGAAATCTTCAAAGCAAGCGCTCTAATGAAATGATAAAGGGTGTCCACGATGAAATTGCCACACACAAAATTGATTCGCAAAATTCGAGTTTTCATCCGATTGCCATCAAATTTTCAGGGATTGAGAAAAAACTATTAAACTTCATTTTACCATTTCACTCGTATTTTATTTACACTCCATACGCAAATGCCCGCACCTTGGCCTTAACCCCGGCCATAAGATTCTGCACAACCTGTGAATCAACCGTTTTTTGCATGTAAACCCATACTTTCTTCAGTTCCTCGACTGTCTTCACTACCTTAGGTCGTTTAAGAAGGTGCTGCTTCATAATCGCCCAGTACTTCTCGATGAACATTTTCGGCACGAAATTGACCTTATTGTCCGCATACCACTTCAGCACGTCCTTGGAGTAGTGGCATGAGGCCAAATCCGGCCAGAAGATTGTTGGGACGTTGTGGGCCTTCAGGAGAGGAAGCAGCCGCTTCTGGAGGCACTCTTTTATGTACACCTGTCCGTTCATCGTGCCCTGGGTCACGAAAGGTGCACTCCGCTTCCCGCACGTGCAGATGGCTTGCCAAACCAGGAATTTCTTCGCAAATTTGGACATCTTCTGAGTGCGGACATGCTTCGGAACGCTGAACTTACCCTTGGCCGTGAAAAACAGGTTGCCGGGGATCTGTTTGAAGTCGGCCTTCACATATATTTCGTCTTCCATGATGCAGCATTCAACTTTCGTCAGCATGTTGAGGTACAACTTCCTGGCACGGGTTTTGGCGGACTTGTTCTGCTTCTCGTCGCGATTGGGGGCCTTTTGTACCTTGAACGTTCGAAGCCCAGTCTTAGTTTTGGCCTTCTGGACAAAACTTCGGCTTAGGTGCAGCTTCTTAGCCACATCCCGAACGGAGGCGTTCGGATTTCGGTTGAAGGCCCCAACTACGCGGTTGTGATTTTTGGTGTTGTACGGAATACTTTTTCCTTCACTTCTGGGCTTCCGATCGGTGGTCAACCGTTCCTCGAACCGCTTAATCACTCGCGACACCGTGGAACTCGCGATTCCCAACGTTTTAGCGATGGAACGATGCGAGAGATCCTTGTTCTCGTGATGAATGCGCAAGATTTTATCACGCACGAGCTGTTCTTTCGACTCCATTTCCACGAGTTTTGATCACAGGACTTTAAAACTTGCAGGATGTATATAATGCACTATGAACTAAATCCACCCAAATTTTCATTAAATTCTACCCAACTGTTAAAAAGTTAGAGCAATTTCATAGTGTGGCAATTTCATCGTGGACACCCTTTAGTTTATCAATTTTTTAATAAAACAACATAACTGATAATTTTGTAGTACAACAAGGCACCAAATACGCTAAAATATGATAAAAATTGATGAAATTGTTCCGACTGTACCTCACATGTAAATAATAGAGTTAATCAAATAAGCTTTTACCACGCGTTAATATCCATGGTTTATAATAAATTCACTTCACATATATTGCACACCACAAAACTTCAAGATGGTATCAAAACTTCACTATAATTCCACGTATTTTCAGAATATTTAGACAAAACCATGCAGAACTAAAACTGGAGCAGAATGCACCGCAGCGTTATGTATACGTCTACACGCTTAGAAAAAAATACCCAGTGGAGCGGTTAAATGTCTGAAGCCAACGTTGGATATAAATTATTTACTTCTGGTAAAATTCTACCCAAAAGTAAGTAATTTGAACCAACGTGCTTTCCACACTTAACTGCTCCTTTGGGTACTTTTTTCTAAGCGTGTATATAATGAGGAGTTGCCAACATATCACAACGTTTAGCGGAACGTCTTTATTCTATACCCATAGGCTGCTTGAGTACCAAACAGATCAAAGAGGACGTGGCAATATGTTTCAACTTTACACCTCTAATGAGTAACTTTTTATAGCAGTGTTTTTACTTTTTACAAGTGGTGCATGCAATCCCAATAATTTGATGCCATATCCCAGTGTTGTGGTGCGTCTAACCCCAATTTTGGAGTGCATATTGAGCAATTAAACAGGCGTTTAACCCCGGTGTCGTTTTGGGATCAAATTGGAAAAGATTTAAAAAATCATGAATAATTATCGTTTTGAATTCAAATCACATTTGATCTACAACGAAAACATCGTAATGCACCATACTCAGTAACCTATTTGTAAATGTCAGCTTCCATTCCCTAGTTATTCACGATGATGCTTAAACAGTGCGTTTTGTACCATCCTCCCCTACAAAAAGCAACGAATATTTTGTTACAAATTAAAAAGAAACATCTCTCTACACTCAAAAAAATCGACACATTCTTTTCACGTGAAATTTCACGTAACTTTCACCTGAACACGTAACCAAAGCTTCTTCAGTAAAATCAGGTGAAAAATCGCGTAACATTTATGTGATTTTCACGTAGAAATTTAATAAACGTGGAAATCGCGTAGCTCTTACGTGAATTCTACGTATTTTATACTATTTTTTTAATAGTCAACGAAAATTACTTGCGTTTCACGTGGGAACAACGTGTTGATTTTTTTGAGTGTAGTGGTTCGAAATGTAGGGGAAAGTACTCTAATGTGGGTCTATGGATAATGTGGTCCTAATGATAGTTCCTAAGAATATTCAAAAACTTAATTCTAATGTTGCTGATTATCGACTGTTACTTTTCAATGTTGAGATTGTTTCTTTGGCTTTCAGTCTTTTATGTAGGGGAAACAGATATTTTTTCTATTTTCCTAATTCTAATTCTTTGGCGAAGCAGGTGAAAGTCAAACCCAGGTGACACTCGATTGAATGCACATTGGATACCGACAAGAGCTCCGTTGGCGTCATACATAGTTTGTTCGACGAAATGGTGCTCGAAGAAATATATTATTGCGAAGTGCACGATAACGCACATGAATGTTGATTTGATTAAGCAGCATCGGACAGTCAATTTTCGCCATGAAAAGATCGGGAACCAACATGACGCGCGATAGATCTCTCCTCACTGCTAGTGTGTCAAGGCCAATGAGTTGCATGCGGTGTATATATCTAGGCAGCTCGCGTGGATTATTCCTTGGTTAACGACGGAGAGCAAATCGCACAAACCTCCGATGCACTGCGTCGGAGATCATATGCTCTTTGTACGTAAGTCCCGCATCGAGAAAAACTCCTAGATCCTTGACGCAGGAATCACGTTTAACAATGCTGCCTTCGAGGTGGTAGTCGAACATTATCGGTTTCTTCTTCATAGTAAAAGAAACAGTGGAGCACTTGGTTGGATTCAGCACCATCCTGATTGTGTTGCACCACGAAGCGAAACTATCAAGTTGCTATTGAAGAACCCATGCGTCTTCGATGGACTTGACCTGATCATAAATTTTCAAGTCATCATCAAAAGATAACCTAGGGCCTTCCATACAAAGATTCACGGCGTTGAAGTACAACAAGAAGACAAGGGGCCCAAGATGACTTCCTTGGGGAATACCGGATGTGACAAGGAATTCACCAGATATGTAGTCATCAATCCTAACGCTTAGATGTCTTTCTGTTAGGTACGAATATTCGCTCAAGTTTCGCTAATGCAATGCGATGGTTGATCTTATCGAAAGCTGAAGATAAGTCAGTATAAATTGTATCCGTTTGGAAGCCCTTACACATATCATCTGTTGCATAAGTTGTGAACGTCAAAAGGTTTGTTTTCGTTGATCGCAGGCATGAATTCGTGTTGTGTGTCGGCTTTATATTGCTTGCAATGATTGAAGACTGGGTCTAGAACTACCAACTCAAAGCGCTTCGCTACAGCATTCAATGCAGATATTCCTCTGTAGTTGTCGGCGTTGTGCTTGTCCCTTTTTTGAAAACTGGAAACATGTAGGCCGATTTCCAGAGCGAGAGACATGTTCCAGTTCCTAGAGAGCCTATCCTGCACATTTCTTAAATAATTGGCACGACTCTGGCGAGACATCCATTTGTATTCGCTGTTGATTCGCAGGTATCGGAATCGCAGTGAAACTCCCCCATTGCTTAGAATACCGTCTAAATGCTGCTCTTTTTTAAGATTAGAGCTTTCGTATTGCAGCAGACTGCCACGGTGGATTTCTGGTCGTTGGAGGAACCCGCTTTGGAACATGGCGATCGATAGCATAGCTCACGATATTGGAGAAGGTCTGAACTGCAACGTTGATATCGCCGGTATCAAGAGTAAGATTCCAGTCGATGCTCAACAAAATGCCGAGAATGCTGTCATAATCAGCTCTCCTGAAGTCGTAGCTGACGGGATCCGCAACGTTGGGAGCATTCGTTGGATGCTCAACCTCAAGCGCGATGCAGAAGAACCGTTTTAACTAAAACGAAAGTAGCAACGGATATTCTTGGTGCCTGTTCAAAGTTGCTGACGAGAGCTTGCCATTTTCGTTGGTGACGTAATTGATTTGCCGCAGAAGATTTGAATTATAGCTATCGAGCAATCTGAGATTTCCTGCGTGGAATCGAGATGCATTCGGGTCCGGGTACCAAAATCCATTGTCCGAGGAGCACCATTTCAGGTTACGGTCAGTTCGGAAAACGTCATGATAGCTACCAAAAATTTGGCTCGATAGGGTCCGTTCGTCGAGCCAAGTCTCGGAGAACATGATCACGTCATAGCATTCATCTGAGCAGGCGAGCAGGTATTCGTCAATACAGGTGTTCATTCCGCAAGCATTCTGGTAGTAGACCTGTAGATCTGAGGTTGCAGGCAGGAAGACTACTTCCAAATCCCCGAGTTCAGGTCCAGGGTGAATGGGATGGCTGGAGCACGACGAAGGACAAGTTATTTGCTGGTAGACTGAAGCAAGCTGATATTCGACTGATATCGAAGTGGAAGGGGCCTTCAAAACGCCTTGCAGAGTGCGGTCAGGTAATGAAATGGTGTGATTATTGACCACAGGATGATCAATATAGTGGCTAGCGGATGATACTCGATCAACATAGTGACAGGAGCCACCAGCAGGACTGTAAATATTACAATCTTCATGGACAGGTCCCGGTTGGCTTGACGATGACGCTTGTTGATCATCATGACAAATGTCGGGGGTGCTAATATAATTTAAAGGCGCATCAGAAAAAGATCGATTGACATAACGCGCATACTTGCCTGGAGGTGCAGGATGGAAGACCCCTTCCATACCTTCGTGCCAGTGAACTGTACGTGAAAAATCATGTAACATTTATGTGATTTTCACGTAGAATGCGAATTTACGCGGAGATCACTGGTTTTGGTAGTCAACAAAAATTACGTGCGTTTCACGTAGGAATAACGTATTGATTTTTTTGAGTGTAGTGGTTCGAAATGTAGGGAAAAGTACTCTAATGTGGGTCTATGGATCTAGCATTCGGCCTATCGTTAAAAACTGCCTGTTTTTAATTTGTCTTCAAATAGATATGTCAATGAGACAGTACTATAGTATATTTTTTATTTTTAAAAAAAAGACCGTGCGTAGCGTAGTTGCTACTCCGTTATCGATCAAAAATAGTGTAATTGCACAGAGAACCACATAGATGGAGCTTGGGAGTAGCTTTGTATCCTCAATGTACAAGTTCACTAATTCTATTTATAGATCAGTACCGGCGCCGGCCACGTCCTCACGGTCTTTGGGGAGAGGGGAAGGATGATTAGTTTGACAATCATTGTTATTAGAGACCGTGATTACCGCTGCGTCTCCACAATTGTCAAGGGAAGGATAGTTTTTTTGTGTTAGTGAGGCAGGTTATTTATAGATCATGGATTCACTGTGGTAAGTGTTGCGATCAACGAAAGCGCAGTAGACTGCTTTTTGTTTTTAAATCTAGTGGTGATAGAAAGAGGCAAGTGACAAATGACAAGGAAGGGGACGGGCCTGGGGTTTAACTCCCGACCATCTACTCAGTAAGCAGAACGGATAACCACTGAGCTATCCAGCCACGTCAATGAGACAGTACTATAGTATCTTTTTGATTTTCAGGGTAAAAATAGTGAATTAATATTTACTTCTAATTTTAAGCTTAGGCCAAATGCTTGATCCAAAGTCCCACATTAGAGCTCCTGCTTCTAATTGAAAACAAAAAACAAGTGCAACAGCTTGGAGTTGCCCAGCGTATTTCTGGCATGGGATTTGATCCTGTATTTTTAGGAAGAGTAGTATTAGTATTACTGAATGCGTGGTTGATCTCACTAGGCCATGATGACTCGTGAGTAGATACTTGATTAATGAGTATGACATTATTACTCTCGGCAGCTCTTTAATTTTTATTTTGAGATAGAAAAATTATTCCCTGCCATCCCAGCAGTAAAACCAACAGGCAGGAGTACGATAATGGAGAAGCAGAGGTTGGCTGGTCTACATGAAATCCATTTTGTGCATTAAACAAAAACGTGTAATGACAGCATTTCACCAGATAAACAGCAATATGAATGTTTCATACAATATACGACTTCAAATTTGTTCTATGAATAAAATCCATGTTTGAGGAACGAGTGAAAACTTATTTACGATATAAATTCTGCAAACATGTTAAACAATAACTCTATTAACTTCGAAAAATATTGACCAGATATGTTAACAGACACAATGACGATCTAGATCATCCAAAATGTCCTTGAGTTCAGAACTTGATTTAGTACATGGTCGAAGAGGAGGTTTATAGTGTTTTGACCGTACTTCTTATCAGTTAAAGCTAAGGAACGTATCGAAAATAAGCTATTCACGTACATTTGCGTTGTACGCGTGTATTTATTGTGTTAAATGTGTTCATCATAGCATGCTGTGCGTTTGACTGTCATTTTTCTTTTGTTTACTTGTTGGCGCGGTTTAAATTCTGCGATTTAAAATGTCGCGTATTCAAACAGACCTAAAAATTAAGGTTTAGGATACATGACTACGTGAAATAATTTGGAATTCATCACGCAAGTGTAAAATCTGTCAGACTAAAATTAGAGAACACTGTTTTTTGGTTAAACTGCCGGGAATGCCCGGATCTTCCAACACTAAACTGGATCAGAAAGTGGTAGCTCTTATTCGGAAGAACAAATGGATATCGATACGTGATTTGGCCAACAGAGCGGGAGCCAGCGTCGAAATGATTCAACGTATCAGAAAAGCCTGAAGACCAACAATAAGCAGAAAATCGCTAAACAGAACAGAAGCAACGACCAGCAACAAGGACCCGGAAATTGTAATATATGCACCGAAAAAATAATTAGTTTTAACAAGCGCGTAAAAATTTCCCCTCGTGTAATTCCATGCCAAAGGAGCTAAACAACGATATTGTTTGCAATCTGCTCAACAGGCTCGATTTAGGCGTTATCTGGCTTAAATTTACGTGAAATGTCCTATTATGTTCTGCCAAATCTAGCATTCCCTTTATGTGCATTAGATAACGCAGAAAATTCAGTGTTTCTTTTTATCTGTGTGCGCACAGGAAAATCTAGCCATGGTTTATTGATCACATATTTTTTATTTGTCAAGATAAAGATGTTACCAATACCGCTAGCGCAATGTTATTGTGTATGTATGTGTGTGTGTGTGTGTGTGTGTGTGTGTGTGTGTGTGTGTGTGTGTGTGTGTGTGTGTGTGTGTGTGTGTGTGTGTGTGTGTGTGCGTGTGTGTGTGTGAACGTTTATACATACGGCTTGCTGCCATAAAATCATTGCTTTGTGAAGTCGAATGAAGTCGAAAAAACAACTAGTGCGTGAAACAAATGTGCACAAAAATGTGGGAAATCGGTCTATAGCTAATCACGACACAACAAAAACTCTCCAAGGTCCTCGTTCAACAATAAGTAGCGTTTTGAAACGCATCCGGGATCACTTGACTCTCGATCGGAAACCCGGAAACTTCAAATCCCAGCGGGATGCAGTGCTTCGGCTGATTAAGCGAAAGCCGAACCTTTCTTCCGAGATGTGGCTAAAAAGGTCAAAACATCGTATTCTTAGTTGTTCAAGGTGATAAAAAACCCAAACAGGAACGAGAAGCCGGAAACCATTTTGAAAAAAAAGAGCGCGTAAGCTGTACGACAAATTGCTGACAAAGTTTTACTACATGGTTATGGTTATGGATGATAAACTTCAAAGCAGACTTCAAGCAGCTTCCTGGCCTTGAGATTTGTTCCGCATTACAACGTTGCAAGGTTCACGATCATTTCAAGACTAAAAAATGGTCGAAGGTATCTCAAAAGTTTTATTTGGCATGGTTTTGCAAGCTTTTTGTAAATGTGATTTGAAGAGCAAAATCTTCATAACTACAGGTACGCTTAACCAACAAGTTTATGCCAACGAGTGACTGCAAAAACGACTACTTCCATTCATCTCAAAACAAAGGAGTTCTGTATTGTTTTGGCCTGATTTGGCGTCTCGCCATTATGGTAAAGCGGCTCAGGAGTGGTATGCAGGAAAGAACGCTAACATTGTACCAAAGGACTGTAAAGCTCCGAACACCTCAAAACTTCGTCCAATTGTAAGATATTGTGCAGAATATTATGGATGGTATCAATGCGGAAATCTATTAATCTGAGTGTCTGCAGAAGAGATTGCTGACTTTATATTCAGCAACGGCACATTACGCCAAAGCAACTCTCAATGGGCTCACGGAAAAGGGTATAGATTTTGTTGCGAAAAACATCAATCCGCCAAATTGCCCTCAGCTTCGGCCCATCGAACGCTGCTGGGTTATTGTGAAGAAGATTTTCAAAAAGACTGGTAAAGCAGCTGAGAATATGCAGTAGTTAAAAAAATGGACTGAGGCGTCCAAAAAATGTGATGAAACACTTGTTCGGAACATGATAAAAAGGGTTCGATCAAAAATTCACGAATTCGTGAAAGAATAATATTGATTTTATCCGGTCTTCACAATGTTCCAGTCTTATCCCTTACAATGGAGACTACTAACTAATTATTTGTTGGAATAAAACATATTTTTTCTATGATTTAAAAGAAAAATATGTGGATAAGGGACTGTTCATAAACCACGTAGACCGGAATTTGACACTTTCAAACCCCCCTCCCCATCGTAGACTTTCGTAGACTTTTTCCAAATCACCCCGCTCCCCCCCCAAAGTCTACGTAGACTTTATCAAATTCATTTTTTTTAATTTATGGAAAATGTTCTACAGTATGTGGCTGTGGCGGTTTGAGGAAAGGTTAATGAAATAAAACTCAAACAATCAGGTTATTCCGTTATACATTTTTATTTTGTTTCATAAAAATACTGCCTAAATAAAAACTAACAACAATCAATAATGCAAATGCTAAAGATGCCCACACCATGACTGCTTGAACCAATAATTAAAGTTCATCATCGGAAGAATTCTAGAGCAGAGCTAACGGGAGAATTCTGGTGGAATTGTTTCTTGGATGTCAAGTCCAATAATTTCGACAAAACGTGATTCTATCCATAGAACTTTCGTAGCTACGTTCTCGTCGCACAAAGAATTTCTTCCTGGCGTTGCTACAGAATCTTGAGTGGCCTTATTTTCTTAGACAACATATCTACCTTGTGGATGCTTTTGAGTTGATCTGCGTTCACTTTTTTCGCAAAATGCAGTCCACAATAAAAGTATATGCGGCTATTTTTGTTTTCACTTTAGATATCAAGTTCAGTTTATCTTCATTGAAAGTTTTCCAAAGCAAGTTGACGTCTTCCCAGACCTCTTAATGTATTTTCTACTTTATCCCACATGGGCTGGAAACCTCTACTAAATGGTTGTTAAATGGGAGCGTTAACTATCAAATATCATCTCATTCACGTATAAATAAAGATACTCAATGCCCTAGTAGCACACTTTTTGCAAATAAGTTAAAGTCACTGCAATGTGACTCAATTAAATCACAAACAAGTTTCTGCAACCAGTTATGACAGAGATGTGTTGCTTGGGTGGTTGACATCATAAACTTACTATTGAGTTGGTACCATGCATTCGAGCTATCGATGTTTTAAAAAACGAATAAAGAAACTCTTGTTATCCCTTTTGTCCTCTCGAACAGATAATTAGAGACAGTAATTTTAGAGTGTGGCATTAAACCCCATTCAGATTGCAACCTACATTACGATCTTGACGATCAATGCCATGCAAATTATTTTTAGTGAAAACTAAAGCCTGTCAATGTTAATTTCAGACACATTTATTTCTGTGTAGATTTAGAATTATTTCACGGATCGCTGAAACTTTTCACTCATATGACAGCTGTAAGTAAAGTATGCTCCCGATAAATGGACAAGAAGGTGAAAGCCATTATTGAGAAAAATCCCAATCTTTCTGTGCGAAATGTGGCGGGGAAGTAAAAATACGTACAAAAAGTGAAGCAGGGGCAAGAACTGAAGCCGTACAAAGTGAAAAAGGTGCCCAACTGTTCTGACATGCAAAACTTCACTGCAAAAAGTCGTGCTAAGGTGCTTGACACCAACTTTTTGCAAACATTTCCTTGTATCACAATGGACGACGAAACATACGTACTCGAAAACTTTAAATAGCTTCAGGGTCTGGCTTTTTATACCGTTATGCAAAGAAACGCCGTTGCCAAGTATTCATGGGCAAAGAAGGTGTCCAAATTCTCGAAGAAGTATTTGATTTGGCAGGCCATATGTAGTTGTGGTTGAAAATCTAAAAGTTTTGTCTCAACCGACACTATCAATAAGGATGTGTACGAGAAAGAATGTCTGCAAAAGCGGTTGCTATTGTTTATCAGTAATCACGACTCTCCAGTTCTGTTTTGTCACTAAGCGAAATTCGTCCTGGAATGGTATAAGGTACAAGAGGTCAAATATGTGCCAAAAACAGCCAATCCACTAAACTGTCCAGAACTTCACCCAATAGAAAAGTACTGGGCACTAGTTAAGCGGAAACTCTTCGAAACTAAGAAGAAAGCAAATAACAGCGATGATTACAAGAGAAGATGGAGAATCGTCACGGTGGGCGTTTCCGAGGATACCGTACGGAGCCTGATCGCGGGTGTACCACAGGAAGCTCGAGAATTTTACAGAAAGAAGGGTTAACATCTTAATTAACTTTTTCTTATGTTGATATAAATCTATTTTTCTGAAATAAACAATCGGTATTTTTTAATAATGTTTAAATTTTGTTTTGCTGCAATTTTTTTGGTGTCCGAAATTTAACTTAGACAGTCTATAGATGTATATATGCTAATATGAAGACAGTCTTTATCACGTAATATAGGTTGTAGTGTGAAAGGGATGATATGCTCCATTATTAAAATAGCTGCCATATTATACAGATTTGATGTATTGCTTCAATTTTTACAAAGTTCAGGTCTCGAAACTGTGTGCAGTGCATCTCTAAGCAAACGTCTTGAAACTGGAACATGATAGCATTCATGCTCAATCCAGAACTAAGATAACCTAGGCTCATAGAATACATAAATAAAATAAATTTAGAACGCAACCAGTAAAATCCAAAATTTGTACGTTTATTCGAATCATAAATATGTTGAAAATAAACATAATATGATTATACTTTCAAACATCGTTGTCACTTCCCATGTAGCACATTACGACCTTTATTAGTTGTAGTGACTTGATTATGACTTAGAAAGTCATATTTCTGATATCTCAACCGAATGGTAACAAGTGTGCTACTAGGGTTGGTTTTAAACATAGAATATGTTAGAAAGAAAGCAAGTTTATGTTTGCGGCCAAATTAAACTAATTTTATGTTTGGAATATGTTTGTTATGGCGGTATTTTTCTCTGCATGGACTGTATGAATATCCGTTTTGTACAGAGAAAAAAATGTCTACGTAGACTTTTGGTATATCCCCCTCTCCCCATCGTAGACAAACGTAGACTTTTTCGAAACCCCTCCCCCCTTAATTGTCTACGTGGTTTATGAACAGCCCTAACTTATTTTCGATACAGTCCTTATAGGTAAATCCTAACACCGTTGCAGATATATTACAGCATTCTCAGAATATTTACGGCATTCTATACTATTCTTGATATCAGAACTTGATGTTTTTCATGATAAAAAAAGCGATTTACGAGGTCATTGCACATTTTTTGTCCTATTGTAGTATTATCAGAATATCTACGGGTTGTCCAACCTATTCTTGAGTTTAGATGTTGATGTTTAGCATAATAAACAAGGTGTTTTACGAGGTCTCCATTGTACTTGTGCCTTGGTAAAGTTCCATGGGACATCATTGCACAACTGTAGTCATATTACAGTATCCACAGAATATCTGCGGTTCTCCAAAATATTCTTGAGTTTATGTTGATGTTTTGAACGATTATCAAGGTATCCTTCTTACTATACTTTTGTAGCTTGTGCTATCGTAAGAACTTAGTACATACAAGAGACGCGACGCGTGACAGAACACAATACTTAGTGTTCTTACAAAACGTAAAAAGGGGATTAAATTTACCTTTTTAGTCGACACCATTAGACAATTATGCTTACCTTACCAATAAGACCAAGGCCAGTGTGAGCTCTGCTGTGCACAGAAGTTGTCTTCAATGTAATCGGCTATTGAACGTTGTGCGCCTCTTCTTCTTGTACCCATCGATTCGTTTTCAAGAACCATTTTCACATGGCGATGGATGTAAAATGTCATTAATAAAAACAACAACAACAACAACACATGGCTGTCGTCCGACATTCTTACAACATGCTCAGCCCATCGTAGTCGACCGATTTTTGCGATGTGTACGATGGGAGGTTCTCCCAGCAATTGATGCAATTCGTGGTTCGTTCGCTTCCTCCATGTTACGTCTTCCGTCTGCACTCACCCGCAGATCGTACGCAGCACCTTCCGTTCAAAGACACCAAAGCCACTTTGGTCCTCCACTAGGAATGCATTAGACAATTATAGTCATTGCATATAATAGTTTCCAGTACCGTAGGTATTCTAGAAATATTGTAACATGTCTATTAAAGTATTATGGTGTCCCGTAGATCCAACCAGAAGGGTATACCATAAAAATAACAAAATTTCAACAAATGTTGTAACGACTAACTGATTATGATATAAATTTGTTAAAGACGTGTTCATCTGGATAATTGTTTAACATATTTAAAACAAATTAAGATATAATGCGCTGGTTGGCACAATCTGCGTATTTTTTTAAATTAATTCTAACAATAGCTGATATAACTTTACTACATCGCAACAAAACTGTTACAAAGTTTGTTTTCTTTATGTTAGGTCTATATCACAGTTTGCTATTATTTTGTTTCCTCTTGAGGATTTTTTGTAACGATTTCTGTTATTTTAACTGTATCCGTAATCTAAATCCTAACTACCTGTCTTATGAAAACAGCGTAACTGAAAAAGAAAACATGAAATATTTTTGTTGTTTCCTTCTGCTAACAGTTCCTCTTCGACGATGGATTTGCTTGTGCTTTTTTATCACTGGCACTACGGTACTGTTAAGATAATAGCAGAACTGCAGAACCGAGCAGAACTGTTTACAAACAACAAAATGCTGGGAAAAACATGCATATCCACCACTATCTCTAAAATGAAGTGCCCCATTTATTAATAATCTAGCTTTCATGAGCATGAGCATGAGCATGATTGACCGCCCGAGGTTGCTACTCTGTTGTTGCCAGATCAGCTGTTATTACACAGAGAACCAACAGATGATGCTTGGGACTAACATACATCTTCAATGTGTAAAAACTGGTGATCCCGAACTAAGGCAATACCGGCGCCGGCCCCGTCCGAATGCAGGTCAAGTAAGGAAAGGGTAGGAATATGTTAACGTGATACTCGCTTTATTGGAAGCCACGGAATCCTCTGCACTTCCACGAGAAATCACTGGGATTTTTGATAACAGGATTGGGTAGCAGCAGGGTTCGTTTTGGTTAACGATAAGCTGTCAAGTTAAATATTTGAAAATTAGGAGTGATTTCCGATTTGAACCGATTTAAACCAACAGTAAGGATGCTATTGGGGCCACTCACAAAGCGCGATTGTGGTATTTCATAAGGAAAACAAGGCAATTCATTTCAACGCCTCAGAGTACGGATGTCGCTGGACTTACAAAATGAGACAGTGGTTTGTTTGTTCCTAGATAGGGTAACCGACGAGCATGGCGAACGAATAATTTGGATCACAATTAAATATTTACCTCTCCACCGACCCTTCTTACCCGGCAAACCACGACAACCAAAACAATAGACCGATAAAAAAATATTACGGAACAACGCATCAACACAACCGATTCAACCGATTTAACTGATGGTCTGCGCAAACCTACTAAAAAAGGACATATAGATACAATGGGTAACAATTACCTGTCCTGCTCCACGTCCTTCAGAGCACTTACTACCTCATGAGTCGCCTGTACCCAACTCCACAAGGCATTTCAAGCTTATTGCTTTCACAATTAGCTTATTGCTTGCTCTCAACTTAGTGTTCTATCCACAGTTATTAATTTAGACCTTTCGATGCCAGGTAAATTTTTTGAATTAGTATGATTGTGTGGCAAGTACAATCATACGCTATGCCCAGGGAGTCGAGAAATTTTCCTTAACGAAAAATTCCTAACCAGACCGGGAATCGAATCCAGACAGCCGGGGACCGGGAATCGAACTCCAGCATGGTGTTGCTTTGTAGCTGCGCCTTTACTGACTGAGCTAAGGGAGGACCCGTTCGGCGTCCTGAAGTGCCCCATTTCTTAATAATCTAGCTTTCGATCAATAAAGGCATAAAGTTGCCAGAAGGGACGAGATGGAGCTAAAAATTCTTTTTTCACTAAATCCTCCAATCTAAATTCTATGTGGATTAGAAAAGATTACTCTTTGGGGCGTTTAACTTGCTTGATGTAGATATTAGTTCCAGTAGTAAAATAGTTTGAACACTGAAGTTGTACCAACTGAAAGGGTTTTCCCAATCTACAGGAACGTGACCGGTTATTCGTCATACAAAAAATGACATCAGAAGTTGCATATTCAGAATGATTCAATATCCCCACAAAGTAGAAAACCACGGCTAGTCAAAATGCTCATGCTCAAATCCTCACTCAGAGAAATGTTTATTTTTCGAATCGAACATTCAACTACCCCAGCCAGCCGCAGCAGCAGCAACGTTATGTTTTCATACGACATAATCTACTTCAATGTTGGTGTGTTCAATCTCCGCTCACCATCACCCGCACTCCAGCCGGGCCTGTGTTGGTGTCCGTTGGCCTGTTTGGGAGCAATGTTTATGTTTATGCTTACACCTTCTCTTTCTTTCTTCGTTGTTTACGTTCCCATGTGGCCTATTCAATTTCATGTTTGTTTTCTGAATTCTGGCTGTGTCCTACCTTTCTTGCGTTGACCGTTGTGGCCGAACTTTCCGTTCGAACAATAACAGTGAGGTAATGGTCCGGTATCGGGAGCAAGCAATTTATGCACTTAAAGAACCCAACCACGAAACCCCTTTGCTCTCAAATCAATCTCGGTTTTCCGAGTGCCAGTTCTTGTTTGCCCTTTTTCGAGCACTCCTTTCGGCTGGCAGCCAGAGCATTACCGATCGTGATGGTTGACCTCATACCGCCCGTCGTCCCACCACGTGGTTCGCTCGGCAACTGCGACTGAGCCAGCATCAAAAATCGTTCCAACCAAAAGGCACATCAAGCAAACAAAAGTGCTTATGATTCGGTTAGTACCTATGTTGTACAGTTCTTTTCACTCCGTTCTCCAGCAACATCAAAAACGTTCTATCTCTCCTTTCAGCCCGGCATCCGTCTGAAGGTATTTACCAAAAGAGCAATTTTCTTCATCCGTCCATATAGCTAGTAGTTGATGCACACTTTCCGCCGTTTGTTCGGAATTATATTTCGACTGTTGTTCATAATTCCGCCTCTCGTTCTCGCTCTGGCTAGACTGTGATGCAGCATAATTCATCCGTAGAACATGGATTGAAGTTTTTTTTCTGTCTTTTTTGAACGGATGGATTCTGGAAACCTGTAATTCAACTAGCTTTTACGAGGATCCGGCGATGGGGAGATGGGCTGAGCGAAAGCCGACTCGTGCATTGTAAATGGAAAATACTTACAACTTACGTTCCGTATCTTCTGCAACCCCCCTCAGGCCCTCAGCGGCGCCGCCTGGAACTGGTCTTCCGTTTTGGAGTTGTTGTTTTCGAGCGAAGTTTGAAACTGGTTTTTCATCTCCATGCCAGTTTTGGCCGAATGCACATGACGGCAATGGTGATCTGGTCGCTTGTTGGTTTTTACTATTCGATTGGGTATTGATCTGCTGTAGGTTTTTCAGTGATGAGCTTGTTGCAAGTTTGTCTCATCCATCGGCGATGGCTATTTACGGAAATTTGTTCCCTCCCCCCCAGGGCGGTGAATGGACTGATGGGGAGGAGATGTTTTGTGCAGATGGAACAGGTTGCGGTGTGTGGCAATGTTTGATTCAGTGTGACGGGCGATTCAGCAAACTACTTCGGTTTTGGGAAATATAGAGTCACAAAAAATACGCAGTACTTTTTGAAAGATTTTGTGTTGATTTGTGGATCGTTCTTGCAAAAACTGAATCCTCAAAAGTTTATTTAATGATGCACATTGATGATGGAGCATTGATGAATGTCAAAAAATACGTATAGTTTCTTTGAAACAAACAAAAGTACACATTGCAAGAATAAAAGATCTCGCTGAACGAAGTTTTCCTGTCAATAGTATCGACTTTTATTCAAAAGTATTGCAAAACTCACTTGAAAATATCAATACCCACGAAAAGTAGTGGCTCTCCAAAACGAAATAAAAACCTATTATTATTTTTCTAAATGCTGATAATCTAGAAAGTTCGAACCTTACGCAAGTAACAATTTTAGTTTTATTCCAGCCTTATAGTACTCCTTCGGGTTTGTTGATAAAAATATTACAAAACTGTTTTGTCCACCAACACCTTCTCTATGCTTCTTTAAAGCCGAAATGTGTACAAAGTGGCCCACTCTATAGACGGTTGTGAAAACAAATTAATAAAACCTAAGTCCATACAGATTTTGAAAATTTTCTAGCGAAAGATGCAATGACCACTTCAGAACCTTAATAAAACCGATTGGCCGCCATCAAAACCAGCATAGGGCCAAATGGCCACAGCTGTCAAACTTCACGATGATATCGTTGTTGGTTTTTGTTGTTCTGCTTTGTTCGATTCTCTGCTCTTCTGATTCATTCAGAAGTTAAAAATATTTATGAAAAGAGTTCTAGTGTTGCAGGAAATTTTGTTTGATAGCAAGATATCCAAAACAAATTGAGTTTTTCATAGCGTATAATGCTCCAAATCATATGCGCATTTAATATTATGGTGAATATTGGCACGATGAGATCCTAAAATAAATGCGCCGTGGATATTATGCGAGTTTATATCAACAAAAAACCAAATAGAAACAAATACATTCGATAATTTAATCATGAATTTCCTGAAAATTTATGGAATTCAATAAGGTTATCTAAAAGAATGCCAAAATTGGTCTCTGATCTACATTTAAAACTTGGTGTATTTATTATTCCAAATTTCAATTATTTCTTATATTTCAATATGGCGATCGGAAGAAATCACAGTTTCACCAAAAAGCCAATTTATCTTCGCAATGGCTACTTTAAAACTATTTGGTCATTTGGCGACTTTCTTCAATGCCAATTTGCAGTTTAATGCATTTACTGGAGGCAAAATGGTTTTAAAATGCTTTTTGAACTGACCAGAGTCAGAAAATGTGAATGAGTCCTGAAACGGCATTTCACGAGTTCATAAAGTTAAAATAAAACCTTTGATAAGAGTAAAAAGAACTTTAGAAGACAAGGTTTTATCATCGTTGTAAAGAAAGTGTGTAGGCTCTCACAAACCTGACTAAAATTTGTAACCTGCCACTTACTGCCATAATAAAACCAAATTGACTTCTAGTGGCTTTCATAAAACATAAATAAAACTAATTAAAACCGGCTGGTTTTGGCAATGTTACTTGGGTAAGCAAAGCTTATTACATGGTTAAGAATTTTTGGAAACTGAAGGGTTTTTTTTCATGTTGGGTGTCTTCATCACTGCGACCAACTTTTAATATCTATCGTGATATGTCCACCTTCTTTTGCTTTAGATATTGTCAGCACGATGCATCACTATTGCTAGAAGTAATTGCCAATTTTTGACTAAAAAGTTGTCCCAGGGCGGAATAACACACCAAATAAAGTGTTCTTTCGTACTGAGGTTTGTTCTCCAGATCTTCTGGGGGTTCTAGTAGCCCATTGCTGAAGAAATTAAATCTTTTGTTGGAGATTGCTGGGCAGTGGCATAACAAGTGTTTCGAGTCTTCTTTATCCATGTCACAAAACCGACATAAAGACTGTATTCGATGAAATTTGGACACACAAAATAGCTACACTTGATATTGTTCTTTCCTTGTATTCTCCCATACGCGGGGTAACGATCTGTGATGATTTTGTTTTTTGAGAAGGAAATAATTTCTCATCACCATGAGGCTCTAGGAGTGGACAGCATTTTTTTGCTAGAACAAAGTTGTGAAGAGAAAGTATTGATAGTTCCGTTTGTCACGGCAGGCTGTGAAAATTGAATAGAAGTATTTTGAAAATGAGCGGAGGGCATTTTGAGGTAGTATTCCGAAACAGGAAACACAGATCTTTGCTAGCCATCCCTTACGTGGGGTAGGTCAAGGCGTGATCGAATACACCACCTTGACTGGCAAAATCTGTGCACTTGATCGTGCTCATATACTACCGATAGCTTTTTTAATAGTTCTAACGAACTGTCTACTTTTACTCCCAAATCCCTACATGGGAGAGAAACTATTCCCGCTCCTTTTTGGGTTTATTTTTGGCATACGAGTTTCTCTCCCATGTAGGGGATTTCCTATTTCCTTCTCAAAAAACAACATCATCACACAAAATAGGTCAGCAAAAATTTTCCTTGAGCCCGATTCTTTTCAAACTTTCTGGAAATAAAGTACTACTAAATGGTTAAGTTTTGACATCATTGGTTTATTGAACCTCTTCTCCCAACCCAAATTCCCGCACCTTTGCCTTGACTCCTTTCATCAAATTTTGGGCAATAGGACCGACTTGCTTACTTACTTTTAACCACACTTTCTTTAGTTCAAGTTCATTTTCTATCAGTTTTGGAGTTTTAACGAGCTTTGCCTTCATGATTGCCCAAAAATTTTCAATTGGACGAAGTTCCGGGGTGCTTGGAGGGTTGACGTCTTTTGGTACAAAAACTACATTATTATCTTTGTACCAGTCTAAGACGGGCCGGGCATAGTGGCAAGATGCCAAATCCGGCCAAAACAGTGTCGGGCCATTGTGAGATCTCAAGAAGGGCAGAAGTCGTTTTTGGAGGCATTCGTCCTTGTAGATTTGTCCGTTGACGGTCCCAGAGGTGATGAAGGGTTGACTCATTTTGCCACATCCACAGATCGCTTGCCAGACAAGGAATTTTTTGGCGAATTTCGACAGTTTTTTCTTCCGTACACTCTTCGGAACGGCCAACTTTATGTAGGTCTCATCGTCCATCACAATGCAGAACGGTTTTGTGAGCCACTCCCTGTACAGTTTTCTTGCACGAGTTTTGGCCACCGAGTTCTGTTTATCGCTCCGGTTCGGTGCCTTCTGGACCTTGTACACATGTAATCCAGAACGTTTCATTGTTTTCTGCACAAAACAAACTGAAACTTTCGCCTTTTTTGCAACATCCCTGATCGAAATGTTGGAATAACGCTTAAATTGGTTCAATACCATCCTGGCCTTCTCCGGATTCTCACGTTTTTTGCCACTACCATTTTTCCGCTTGGTTGTCCTACGGTCCTTGAACGTTTTGATCACATGAGATACGGTTGACTGTGCGATTCCGAGCTGTTTTCCGATCCATTGATGAGAAGCATTTGGGTTTTCGAAGTGAGTGCCCAAAATTTGTTGGCGCACTATTTCTTCATTCGAAGCCATCACTGAAATCACTCGACCGATTTTCACGAAACTCATTACACAGTTGACACAATACAATGAAATACATTCAGTTAAAATTTCAATAATTTTTACCCACACGCTAAAATGTTACGAACAATTGCGTGTGTCCAAATTTCATCGAATACAGTCTTTAAATCATCTGGAAGTTATCCTATTAGTTTCAAGTGATTTCCGTTGGGCTGCAAAATGGTGAGTCGACAACTATGATGAAGCGTGCGTCCCCGCAACCTAGCTTGGGTCCTCACAAGTACCTACCTCATGTCTCCACGGGTCAAAAGATGACAAAGACCGCCAGCTAAGGGTTGCGTACTTAACTGGTAGTGCAGCCTGGGCACTGTTGTTCTTCTGACTAGATTGAGGACATACATTAATTGTTATGTTATTTATTCTCCGTGCGAGAAGTAACGATTATGATGTAGAAGGAGATGTTCGCTCATCACCATGAGGCACCAAGAGTGAACATTAATGTTTTTGGCTAGAATGAAAGATGTGAAGAGAAAGTGTTGAAAGTTCCGTCAGAGTGCGGCAGGTAGGAAATCTAACAGATGTTTTTTGAAAATTGAGCGAAAGGGCATGTATCCAATGGTACTCGAACCATGGACGTCAATCTTTGCCTAACATCCCACTGCGAGGTAGGTTGTAGCAACGGAACAAGTCCGCCACTTCAACAGGCAAAAATTGACGCATGGAAAGACGCTCATGTACCACTGTGGCTTGTATAGTTTATTCTAGCGATCTATTGTGTGCACTCTGTTTATTGATGCGCACATGGGAGAGGAACTCTCTCCTTTTTTGGGTTTGTTTTGATTCGCACCGACTGACGATCACTAAAGTTGGCACTATTACATAAATATTTCATGGGAATGGGAGGGACTATCAGGGCACACTATTGAAGCACTCTGGATGGTGAGAGTGGGAAAGCCAACTCTCCATTGCCAACATTGTGTGAATAGAGGGCGGGCTCTTCTACCCGCCCATTGGGGCATCCTCATGTTAGATAGCTTGCTCTTTTGACCAATTGTTCAATCTATTTGTTGGAAGGAGATTCTTTGTATCCCTGTGGAAACGTGTAAGTGATGTTGCCTATCGATCCACCCAACCCCTTCATACAACGCTGTAGAAAATAACGTAGTTGGCCGATCCTTTTCAAAAGAAAGCTTTTAGCATATTTATGTTTTTAAACTTCATTACCATAAGCATACACTCGCACCTTACGCTCAACTCTACTCATAAGGTTCTGTACAACATCTGGGTGGAGCTTCTTCTCAGTTATCCACATCAGCAGATCACTTACTAAATCATGTATTTCTTGGCAAACTTTGAAAGTTTCTGCATCCTCACTTCCTCCGGAACACCAAACTTGTGTTGGGTGGTGAAGAACAGTAGCCCTGGAAGCTGCCGAAAGTCCACCTTGAGGTAAGTCTCAGCATTCATGATGAGATAATGAGGTTTAGTCAGCATTCGGGTGGACAGTTTCCGGGCCCGTGCCTTTCCTATCATATTTTGCCGTCCCTTCCGGTCCTTGGCTCTCTGAACGAAAGATTTGGGCAGATTCAACATTTTGGCCACATCCCTGACCGAAGCATTGGGATTCCGCTCAAACGCTTTCACGACACGCTTGTGATCCTTATCACTAATAGAACATCCATTCTGACTGCATTTCTACTTCCGATTGATGCTCAGAGTTTTGTAGTAACGTTTAATCACACGACTCATCATTGACTGCACGATTCCGAGTTGTTTTTCGATGTCCCGATGAGAGAATTGAGGATTTTCCAGGTGCTTGTGCAAAATCAATTCGCAACGTTGCTAGTCGGGTGACGCTATTTTTACCAATTTTCGAAATAATGACAGCGATAAATGAACAACAACAAGAAACGCTGTAAACTGCTTCTACTCAAATTTTTAAGAGAAAATACCCAATGGGTACAGGGTTTTATCCATGATGCAATTTGATGTGGGACACCCTTTATTAGCAAGCACTTTAAATGGGCATGAAAATAGATTGAGATTTTCAAAATCATATTGATTGTGGAGCATTTTAACATCAATGCTAAAATAAGACCTAAATCCACGTTAAAGAGCAACTCTGATATGTAATTACCAAACAAACAAACATGCAAGATTTCATGTGCAATCAGGTCTTTTGAGATGCACCCGAACGAAGCAGCCAATGAGACTTAAATTTATTCACTCTCTTATACATATTTGTTTAGAACAAATACTGAACACTTAATCGTATACGCCATGACAGAAATTTTGCTCAAAATATGATTTTTTTTTAAAGATTTCTACAAAGTTTGAAACATGAGGACTTAAATAACAAGTTTACCTTTGTCATGTCCAATAGAAATTTAAGTGTGATCTTAAATTTAGAAAAATGTTAGTTGTAAGTTTGCTCCTACTTTATAAACAAATGCTTAAATCAAAATTTAAAATCTGCTTTAATCTACCGGTCAAATTTATTGGGATTTGCAAAAAAAAAGTAATTCTTTTTTGCTTAGAAAGAAAAAGAATAAGTTAACAAATTTTGATATTGGCCTTTTTTATAAGTTGTCTTCAAGAAGATTCCATTTGTGTTCTCAATTTCATGCGTTTGAGTTTGAAAATTAAGAGCCAGTCGTCTGGTTCTATGTAATGGATTGCAAATACAAATTCAGAGTAGAATATTATTGGAAATGTGATACAGTTTTACATATACTTGTCATTGATATTTTGAACTGAAAAGTACGTTCAACGATTAGTTGTGTCGACGAGTTTTCAGTGGTTGGTTAGGTTACATTATAAGTAATTATCATATTTTTGTCTGTGTAATATGTTTAAAGCCAAATTAAAAATTCATAAATTTTATGAGTATACCGACAGAGAGAGAGAGAGTGTGAGAGCGAGAGAGAAAGAGAGAAAGAGAGAAAGAGAGAGAGAGAGAGAGAGAGTAAATGTGTTTCTTAAATTTCTTTAAGCGTTTTTTTTTTTTAATGTTAATTTCATGTTTTGCATTGCAAGCTGAAGACACACAGCATGTTTCCCAAAGCTTTTGATTTCCAGGAGGGTAAAAACACCACTCAAAATAAATTTCGACTTGTTGAATATGCGTTCGAGTCTTAAGTGACTGCGAGAGAATGTGTGTTAATGTTTGTTAGTATTTTAGGTTATAAGGTATTCTCAATCTTTTAATCGGGAACTACATGTTTGCTCCTACAAAAGATCAAATTACTGGTCGCAGTGGTTTGTGTCCCGAACAGAGGAAAAAAATAGGTACTAAATTTGTGCATTACCTTTTTCAGCTCTCCAAAAGCAAGTTAAGAGTTTCCCACATCGAATTTCACCAAGATAAAAACGGTGCAGAAAATTACACTGAAAATTTATTTTCGTAAAATAGCTTTCACTCGTTTCGTAAACATAGATTTTGTACAAAGAACATTTAATGTCTTGTAAATGTTATGAATCATTAATATTGCTTGTCATCTAACAAAATGCTATCATTGCACCATTTTTTGTACAATGCACAAATATATATTTCATGACGACAAGCCAATCGCTGCTTTACTTCAATCGTACTCAAAAATGTTGGTATTCTTGCTGAGATGGCGGGAATCAACAATTTATCCCAAAATAGAAATAAAAGCGCCGTCGAGAGTTAGAACTTCATGCACAATAATCAAGTAACTTCTCACGAGTCAACATGGCCTAGTGAGATCAACCACGGACTCAATAACAGCTCTTCCTGAAATGCAGGATCGAATCCCCTATGTCACGAACAACCTCTCGTGGCTGCGCTTTTTGTTTTCAATTACATTTTGAGTTGATAAAATAGATCTGTCAGTTGTTCATGCAACCAAGAGAAAGACATTTTTTTTTTGATTGGTAACAAATTACTCGTAGCTCTTTATATGGTTTTCGTTGAATGAACGAATGTTCTTCCTTTGTCAACATATGCTTAGTGCTTGTGCAGTTGCGCGTGTAGCATTAAATACGAAGGTAGCTTCTTAAAAAGTACAAATCAGTTTCGTTGCAGAAAACAACGAATAGATTTGTTAGTCCTAGTCGATTTCGTTGTATAAACGAAAATTAATTTTCAGTGAAGGCATGACACTCGATGACTGGCTCATACATTGAGAAGGTATTCTCTCGATTCCGTCCCCGTTTGGAGAAGGTGATCGAGTAAAATGGTGGACATATTGAGTAATGTTATCGTGAAAGGCTTAATAAACGATTCCCTAAATAAAATTCTTATTTTTTATATCATTTTCTATGAAACAAACTTATTTGAAACTGAGGTATGGAGTTTCTCATTTTTTTATGGGCATAATGTAGCTCCCAACAAATATCCATCTGCCTGTTTCCCGCTAAGAACAATGCAATAACTGCGCTGCGTTATTTTTCTAGATTCATTTTTCACAATCAAATACGATTACGAAAACAAGTTGCACGCCAGCTTACAGCAAAGACTGAGGATAAACAAAGCAACAAGAGGAGGCTCGATGTAATTTTACGTGTAACATTGTAATTCAATTATGAAAAAAATGTAATTTTTTTGTAGTTCAATTTCCTTGCCCGGTTTACCACGAAAACAATTTTAAATGTCTCCTGGTTATCAAAGTTTTAATAGGCGTAACAATAAGTACCTTTTAATGGAAATTTGGCATTCTTTAAGGGGACCCTCCCCTGGATTTAAGCAAAAATAAGGCAAAGTTTGTATTTTTTTTTTTTTGTGGGATATTGAAAAGGCGTACGAACTTCCGGTTTTGACGATTAAATTTGATTATTTTTCAAAATTTCAACGAGATAAAAAAATTATGAAAATTGTGCGCGCAAAACATGGGGCGACAACTTCAAGCCTGCAGCCTCTTGTAGTTTACATAAATCAAATCTAGTTATCATTTCTTAAAGATAATGAAATTGCATACAATGAGTATAAGCATTGCAAAGTGATCATTTGAACTGAAAAGTTTAATTTTTCGCTACTGTTTTTCATTTCAACCGTGTGAATAATAAATAATTAAGGCTAATTTTTAGTTCAAGCCGTACATTATAACCTTTCAAACAGCTATTTGATGAAGGAAATCGGATTAATATTTCAAGCCCGGGGCTTGAAGTTAAATTGAAAAACATGGTTTCGAGAAATCGCCATTTTGTGGCCGCCTTATTATGAGGTGCTTTTTTTTAATAAGACATCCGATCTTGTTCGAAAAATGTATCGTAGTCGATGTTTAAACTTTGACTTGGAATCATGAGGGTTTTTTTTAATTATATCAATTCACTCTTTAGAAATTGTTCCTTTTTCTTAAAAACTATTCCATGATCAAAGAAGCAGCTGTTCTTCGAAGTTTATTTTGTTGACCCAGTGCTTGCTTTGCTTGCCTCTTCTCAACTTTTTCATTTATTTTGATGTTTTGAACTGAAATGCAGGTTTTGGTGTTATTCTTAAAAAATAAGTTATTCCGGAAAATACTCGTTGGATTTTTTATTATTTTAGTAGCAACTTTCTGTTTTGTCTATGGCCAGTAATAACTGGTCTAAATCTGCCCTCGAACGTTTTCAATTACCTTCGCGCACCAATCGAAAATTTGCATTACACTTTATGGATAAATCCCATTGCATTACACTTTATGTATAAATGCTTTCAAGCGTCTTAAAATAACAGATAAAAAATCTTCTTATTGAGACCCACCCACACAATTTGTGCGTGGCCTCAACAGCATCCTTAATGATGGTATAAATCGGTCCAAGTTGACTATGGGGTTATGTTAAACTTTAATTTCCAAATGAAAACTCTACATCATACGTTATGAATGGTCCGAACAGCATCCTTACTATTGGTTTAAACGCTCTGTACCATCTTGGACCTCGAACGTTTTAAATAACCTTGTTTTAAGAGAAACAACAATCACACTCTGTACGTTGCCAATATACATTACCTATGGAGTGGCCACAATGATATCCTTACCGTTGGTTTAAATCGGTACTAATTTGAATATAAATATATATTCTCAACAACTAAATGGAGAATAATGAAGAAACCAGAACTTAGGGTATGAATTGCCATAACGACCCCACTGTCAACCCAAACCTTTTATCCAACATAGCAGTGATTACTCTTAGAACTGCAAAAGCATCTATCGACCTACAAACTTAAAAATTATTCGTGGGCTCAGCTGCCTATCATGCTGAAATATCGGTTTAGCGATGTTGTAAACCGAGGCTCGGCTTTTTATCTGTCAACTGCCATGCCCCATATTTTTTTCATTCGCAAGTGCAGTGAGTAGTATTTTGTTTTTGGAACGGTGAAAAAACATACATTTATTAGCATTACATCAATTACATTGATAAAATCTCGTCAACAATTCTACGCTAATTCACCCAATTCTTGGCTGCTTCTCTCCATCCTCGGTTGAGCCCCCATGATCCGCCCATCTAGCTCGCTGTGCTCCACGCCCTCTTGTATAGCCGGATTCGACGCAAACACCATCGATTTTGATGAAAATCTATTTCAAAATTCCGAATATTTACACACAATTTAACCGAAATCTCGGTTCACCTCATTTCTGTTTGTTTCAAATATTAACCGATATCAGTTTGCTTATGCCGAGATTCCCAGCTAACTATATGAGTTTGCAGTTTGACCCAAACCGAGATTATCGGTAAACACAAAAAAGCCGAAATCAAAACTGAGAGGTTGGCTGTGCGGATCTCGGTTTCAGAAAGCCGAGACTCGGCACATAATTCTAAGTGTGTATAATTCCTTTTGATACATAAATTAGCACATTCGATTACGGCTTGAATCCCTGCTTGTATGGTATCTCCTTAACATATTTCTATCTTTTCCATGTTTGATTCGGGCAGGGCAGGCCAGTAGTGCCTTAATTTAGTACATCAGTTTTTAAGCATTGAGAATGTATGAATGTATGTCCCAAGCATCATCTAGATTAAAAGCTGATCTTGCGATAAGCAACCGCGGACAGTAAATCATGCTCATGCTATTGATGATTTCAGCCACGTCATATTTAATCGGACGTGTTATATCCTCACTGCCACTTTGCTAGTACTATTTTTCTAAACTTCAAACCAATGTCGTATTATGAATATTGATTAAGTCTAGAAAACATTGAATTAATGATAACAAACTGACCAGCAGAACAATGCAATTAACACTACCAAAACCATCCAGCTTTATTAAGTTTTATTAAATTTGTATGATTGCCACTAGAAATCAATTTGGTTTTATTATGGCAGCAAGAGATGTCAGTAAGTTCCAAATTTAAATCAGGTTTATGAGAACCTACAAAGCTTCTTTACAACGATCTTAAAACCTTGTCTTCAAAAATTACTTTTACTTATATCAAAGGTTTTATTTTGACTTTATGAACTCGTAAAATACTGTTTTGAAATACCGTTTTAGGACTCATTCATATTATCTTATTATGGTCAGTAGAAAAAGTATTTTCAAACCATTTTGCCTCCAATAAATGCATTCAATGGCACATTGACATTGAGGGAAGTCACCAAATGACCAAATAGATTTATATATAGGCTTTTTGGCAAAACTGTGATTTCTTCCAATCGTCATATTGAAATAAAAGAAATCAATGAAATGTGGAAATACACCAAATTATAAGTGTAACGCAAATGAAATTGACTATCATAAATTTTCAGGAAATTCATGATTAATTTATCGAATATATAGGTCCTAATTTAGTTTTTGATGTTGTAAACTCGCATATTAGGCCAATATTCACCATAAAATTGAATGCGCAAATATATTTGCATGATACGCTACAAAAAATCCAATTTGTTTGGATATATTGCAATCAAACAAAAATTCCCGCAACACTAGAACTTTTTTCTTAGATATTTTTAAACTGCTAAATGAATCAGTAGAGCAGATAATCGAACAAAGTAGAACAACAAAAACCAACCACGATATCACAATGGAGTTTGACAGCTGTGGCCATTTGGCCGTATGCTGATTTTGATGGCACCCAATGGGTTTTATGAAGGTTCTGAAGTGGTCATAACATCTTTCACTAAAACATTTTCAAAATCTGTATGGTCTTCTAAAAGTTTTATTAATTTGTTTTCACAACCTTCTACGAGTGGGCCACTTAATACAAATTGTGGCTTTAAAGAAGTATAGAAGAGGTGTTGGTAGACAAAATAGTTTTAATGTAGTTTTATCAATAAAACTGGGAGGAGTGCTATACAACTGGAATAAAACTAAAATTGTTACTTGGAAATAGCGTCACCCGCAAAGAAACGTCGCGAATTGATTTTGCGCAAGCACCTGAAAAATCTTCAACTCACTCATCGGGACATCGGAAAACAACAAGGAATCGTGTAGTCATCGGTGAGTCTGGTGATTTAACGTTACTACGAAACTCTGAGCATCGTATTTCGGAAGGAGAAATACGGACATCTACCTCAAAGGGTGTCTACAGAAGCGTCTGCTTCCACTATTGAAGAAACCCAAGAATCCCACGATCTTTAGGCTGGATCTAGCTTCACGCCACTATTCGAATGATATCCTGGAGTGATACGAAGCCAACGGGGTCATTTTCGTTCTCAAGGACATGAACCTGCCCAACGCACCGGAACTAAGGTCCATCAAAAAATACTGGGCTATTATGAAGCAGGCACTACGGAAGCATCTCAAGCAGGTCAAATCTGAAGAAGACATGAAGAAAAAGTGGGTTTCCGTACAGATGAAGCTGCAGCCAGATGTTGTACAGTTAAGGCATTGAAGTTGAATTAAATAAATTTGATCAAAACTTATTGATGGATTATATTGAAGTTGAAAACGTTAAATGCACCATTCAAAGATAATAAATGCTAAGAGCCATCAGGCTGTAATTGAATGAATGTTATTTCTAAAAATTGCAAGAACTGCACTCTCTTCAAGAATTCGCACAACATAATATTGCCGTTTCATTACAATCATAGCTTTACTGCACAGAAAGATAGTAGAACTAGACGATAAACGGAGTTTAAAATTTAATCATCTTCATTTTCTGCTCGTATTTGGGATCGGTCATGTAGTGCACATACGAATAGCCCACCACTGATTTAGAAAAAAGTTGATCTATGTAGAAAAATATGATGAATTTTAACAGACTAACATTACTCTTCCTTCAATTGCAAGCTGAAACAATCGTAAACAACGAAATTGTTTGCAATCTTCTAAACATACACTAGACCTGATTGTGGCAAGAATTTGCATAAATTATAATGATGAATTTATGCCGAATCTAGCATGCCATAAAACGCAGAAAATAACACAGCTCTTTCAAATTGTGTACTTTGTATACTCTAAAAGCCAAACACATTTGTTTATGGATGAAGTGTCTAATTGTGGGTTGTTAACCTCTAGAATTAGTTTAATAAAGAAACTTCTACGAGTTTTGGCTCAATTATGAAACATAACGGCAGAGGTTCAGCATCAATGCACCTTCCGTTGGCAATTTGGCAAACAGTGTGTAGTAGGTTCTCAAAAGCACAGTAGGGGTTTCCGCAGCTCCACGATACTTTTGCTTGAGGCAAACTTTTGAATTTTACAGACCGTAGGGCACAGGCTTGAAGAACTTCAACTACCACATGCTGGATAGGAAAATAACCGTACAAGCAAATTTCCGATGACTGTGCATTGTCCGGCAAACAATAAAGGTTTTTTTGTCAGTTTAAACTAAGCTTACCAGAAATCACCAAACATAGTCTTTTACTCAACAGACTTAAATAACAATGCTAACTGTCATCAATTCTCATCTTTTTCCCCCTTCCCAAGTCAAAGTCAAATGAATTTAGATGTCTCACAAAAGATCATAACCCGCTTAATCCACTTAACAAACTCGAACGAAACTCCCCCTCTTCACACCAAATCCCCGATTACAGTCGTAAATTTTCCTCCTAATGCGGGTTCGATCGTTCTTTCCCTTTTGTAACCCTTCGATTCTTGACGTTGGTTGTTGTTTCTGAAAAAGGCGATCGAGCACCAGCACTCTCCATTTGTAGCCTTTCAAACGAAACCAACTTCAAGCCAATCCCTTTTTTCGATCGCTGTTGTTAATGCCATTCATTCGTTGGTGCGGCTGCGGCTGTGACTCTTTCTCCCTTTGACTCTCCCACTACTGTAATATGTAGCAATAATGCTCGTTGAGCAGTTTGACGAAAGACAGCTCCTACTGACCTTTATACGTTGGCACGTTTCTGATCTGCTGCTGCTGCTGCCTCCTTCTAGATCGCGTTCATAATCCAATTTTTCTGCTGGGACCATATGACTTCACTAACATAATACATAAATCTTACACTTTCATTCACACAAACCACTTGAAACTAATCAATTTCTCACACTTTTCTCCAGTTGAAAGAACTATCACGGAACCACTTGAAAAACTGCCCCTCTCCAAACCTACACCTTTCCAATTTATTTTGTTGATGTTTTTCTCACTTTGACACACTCTTCCTCTTCTTGTGCAGGGCCTTTCTTTCCCGTAGTTCGGGATCGTACAAGCCCAGAAGGCGCTTAGTCGCTTACTTTAACGCAAACCGCCTCTTGGGAGACACATAAACTCACACACACACGCACACAGGGAAACCACACTCTGTTGGCTTACACTTCAACTAGCGCACTCGGTACACGCAAAGTAACTTTTTGTAATCTTCTTTTATCTTCACTCACTGTATGAAAGCTTCTTTCAGAAGCCGAAAACACTCGTTTTTACTTTATTTTTGATTACTTTCTCACCACATTTAACCTCACTTTTTTTACGATCTGTTATCGTATGTTTTCCATCAACTCGTAAAAATTCACTTCCACGCAACGTAGTTCACTCCGGATTCCCTAATCTTGACGAAAGAGAAAAACTTTTCAACGATTCCGCAGGACACGAACCTGAGCACTTTTTATTTTGCGCGTAGAAATAAAAACGTTCAACTATCGCAATTAAGAACAAAACAACGAAACCGATCGAAGAAACCCGACGAAAAGTAATCCAACACGGACTTGTTGCCCGTTCGAAGCCGCCTGACCGTTTGTCGAGAGAAAAGTCCAATGCGATCAGCTCCGGTGCAGGATTTTCAAAAAACTTGCCGACTTAGCTCGGTTTCTCTCTGTGCTCTGTGCATGGATGGTCTCTTTCTCACCTGTCTGTCCCGCTCACGGGTGCGATTGAAAACATTAGTGCGAACGAGCGGGATGGGATGATCTTTGAGTCTGACTTGATGGAGAAAACGTGCTGAGCATAAACAAATGGTGGAACCACTACAGGCATGCAAAGAAACAAGCGAACGCATGCAGCGCAAGCCGAATGTGCGGGATCAGGAAACTTTTAAGTACTGACGGACCAACGAACGATGAAGGAGAGAAACATGCGCACACTGCTGAGAGGGAGAGAAACTGGTTTTTGTTTACAGTTCTATGCTTCGTTGGGTTTGGGAGTATGATTTACGGTTGGCAGCGCTGACTGATGGCTGGCATAGCAGTCAAATGATTTGACGAGTTGATCGTCGGTGTGGTGAATAGCGGCGAATAAGTTTTATCTAGACAAGTGGGTGGTGATTGGTGGCACGGTGTGGATATGTTGTGGTGGATTAGAGTGGTGAAAAATAAGTGGCAGATGATCGGTGGTTGAAGGCATGCAGGGGTTATTTCGGATATCTACTGTTATCTTAGCGTCAGTGAAAACAAGTATGCAATTAACTGTCGATACTCGCCTGTCAATCCCATTTGAAATTTTCATCACTTTTGAGTTAATCTACATACATTCTGCTCTCGAAATACATCAAGAAAATGTCAACTTAGTGTTGCGAAATGATAAAACAACACCAAACACAGATACTTATTCTAACTAAAGCAATTTTTACTAATATAACAATCTCAAATTTATAAAATTATTCAATTTATTCGGGTCAAAAATTGATGCAGCCACACTAACAAAAACGCGACGCGAGACTAACAAAACGCGACGCGAGACAAGACACAACACTTATCGTTCTTACAATTTAAAATAAATTTACCTTTTGGTCGACCGGTTTCGGGCACGATGCTGCCCATCTACGGGACTATGTCCGACTGATTACGCAAATCTTCGTACGCTTTCACGTAGTTGTCAGAAGAGAAGAGACAGTTACTGAATTCTCAGCTTTGTCAAGTTAAACAGGCATGATGTGATGGGAGGATCGTCTTCATTCATGAGCGGTTCGGATGAATTGGCGATAAACATCGATTCCCATGCGTTTAAGTGAGACGGTTTCCTTACTGTTTTATCAGTTTTGCGTTTTCCCAGTCAATATTATGGTCAAAACCTGTCGCATGTACCGCTGTTGCTGATTCATTGAGTTTCCGTTTAGTCCTGAATGGCAACTTGAAGGACAATGTTCCACCGGACGAAAACTCGGGGATTTACCAAATTCCCTGTCAGGACTGCTCATCCGTATACATCCGGACAAACCCGCCGCAAAGTAAAGGTTTCGCATGAAAGAACACAAAAACGCTGTTGATAAACGGAAACTCAATGAATCAACAACAGCGGTACATGCGACAGGTTTTGACCATAATATTGACTGGAAAACGCAAAACTGATAAAAACAGTAAGGAAACCGTCTCACTTAAACGCATGGGAATCGATGTTTATCGCCAATTCATCCGAACCGCTCATGAATGAAGACGATCCTCCCATCACATCATGCCTGTTTAACTTGACAAAGCTGAGAATTCAGTAACTGTCTCTTCTCTTCTGACAACTACGTGAAAGCGTACGAAGATTTGCGTAATCAGTCGGACATAGTCCCGTAGATGGGCAGCATCGTGCCCGAAACCGGTCGACCAAAAGGTAAATTTATTTTAAATTGTAAGAACGATAAGTGTTGTGTCTTGTCTCGCGTCGCGTTTTGTTAGTGTCGTGTAGTTCTTACGTTAGCATAAAAATCATAACAATAAGTTGATGCAGCCACTCTTGAAAATTACTTCTGAAGAAGAACGCTTCACTGCGGGTGGTAATGAGTTCCAGTTTATCACACCCCGAAGGAACAATGAACTGGCGTAACTCACCGTGTTGTTGGCTGGTATCAATAGGTTCAGCAAACGGCGTCCTCGAGTTTAGATAAGTCTGCGATGAAGTATCGGTGGAGATTGCGTTGTCAACAAGTTCCTCAAGAAAACGCAAGATCGATGTGCGTAGAAGTTTTGTAGGGGACATCCAATAAGGTTCTGTTGCAGGTGACTCACGTGATCATAACGGCTCAATCCGTAGACATACCTGACACAGCAGTTCAGTGCCACACGTTGCCGATCGAAGGAGCTTGCACTGGGACGGATATGGAGAACATCACCGAACAAGAAATGCGGCAGGATCAACGATTTGAACAACTTAAGTTTTGTGCCAGTCGTCGCTGAATAGGCACAATACAGCATGCGAAGACTAGCATAGATCTTTCCACACTACTAAACCATCCCTGCAGATCACTTTGAAAGATGAATCCTAGATTGCTGGCACTTTTTGACCATTCGATACTTTGACCGTCCATTACAATTCCAGGTGTAGGTAGAACAAAATCTCCACCCCCGCGACGTCGACTTGTAATGAACATCGCCTTACTCATAGCTGGATTTACGTGAAGTTCATTCCGTCGCGACCAATCTGCAACTCGTTGAAGATCATCATTCACCATCCTGACTAAGTCGCTAGCACAAGGACGAAGCCGATCGACGTAGAGTTGCGCATCATCCGCGTAAATCTGAATGGAGCAGTACTTGAGCACCGTCGGTAGGTCATTTATATGGCAGCAAAAGAGTAGGGGCCGAGAACTGAGCCTTGAGGAACACCAGATGGTACCTCCGCACTGCTTAAGCAGCGTTTACCACAGACTACCGCCTGCCTTCCACGCAGGTAAGATTCCATCAAGTTTACGGCAGAAGATGAGAAGTTAAATGGTGTATTCAGCTTTTTCGAATGTTTTCTATGGGAGATGGTATCAAAAGCCTTCGAAAAGTCTAATAGTAGCAGTATACCAGCACCTTTTTTTTATCGACGATGGCTCCTAAATCGTCGTATACTCGAAGAACTGCGGTTTTGATGCTTTGTCTCCTGCGGAAACCAGCCTGACAATCAGTCAGCAAGCCATTACCTTCAATGTAGGAGGTCATTCGCTGTTTGATAAGCTTCTCAAATGCCTTCGACAACGCACAAAGTATGCTGATGGGTCGCAGATTGTTGATGTCGTTCAAATGCGCTTTTTTCTTCAATGGTAAAACTTTCGCATGCTTCCAGGAGTCAGGAAAGGTGGAACTTTCAATAAACATATTGAATAAATGTGTAATGTGTTGCACAACTAACGGTAGGATGATCTTAACGAAGTTTATTGGTAAACCGTCCATCCCAACAGCGTTTGATTTGATGTCCCAGATGGCATCGACGATGTCCCAATAACGCACAGGTCGAAAAGAAATGCTGTGCAGCGATACTGGTGCTGATCTCAAAGGCGTTGCAACTCGATGGGAACTGTTCATGAAGTTGGCTGAGAATGTGCGATTCACCTCGTCTGGATCGAACTCACAAGGCCGCAACTGTTCAACCTTACCGACTCCAAGACTCTTTACTCGTCGCCATAGGGTTTTAGACGGAGAACTGCTGTCCAAAAAACGATTTAGGTACTGCTGTTTGGCTTGGGTAATTGTAGTGTTAGCGCGATTCCTCAGCAACTTGTACCGTTGCCGCTTGACGTCCTTCAAATGTGTTGGAGCTTGCAACCAATGCTTGTACGCCAAGTCACGCTCTAGCAGGGCCTGACGGACACTATCAGAGAACCACGGATTGTACCGACGCCGACTGGTACTGACACGGAAAGGGATGCACTCATCATGAACTCTTTTAATGTGTGCGTTGAAGAATTGCATAGATTCGTTCGGGTTTTCAATCGCGTGGAAAAGTTTCCAGGGGATGGACAGAATTGCGGTTTCCAAAGCATGCGGATCAAAATTTCCATAATCTCGACAAGTGCGCTGGCTGGAGGTCCGTGCGATTTTAATATCAACTGACGCAAAAATTAAATCAAAACTTTATCGTTGCTGTTACTTAGGCAAAGATCAAGTTGCGAGCATCTTCCACTGTGGAAAAATGTTGGTTCTCCACTAACGGACGACAACGAATAGGTACAAAGCATCGATTCAAAAAACGTACACTTGTTACTAGGCCGTAGTTAGTCAGTGTTGAAGTCCCCCACCAGGATAATGTTTTCGTAGTCAACTTTTCTGCCAGAAAAGACGAGCAGTCTTTTTCCCGAGGATTGTAGATGGCCATTAGCAGGATCTTATGACAGTCCACTCGAAACTCCAAGTCCAGACATTCAGTTTTGTTCGCAGATTCCTCTGTGAGTGTCGTGCCAAAAACAATTGAGCAGGTTAAATGCTCCTTGTTGTAAACAGCGATACCTCCACTGCGTTTATACGCTCTGTTGTTCCTCACAACGGAGTAACCAGAGACGCCAATGCTGCGATTTGTCAAGACGGTTTGTACCTCATCGAGCTTACTAGACTCACGCGATACTACAAAACTACATACTACATAAACATTACTTCAAAAGTGAACGAAAACATAATTACGAATATTTATTCAGCTCATCCTCGGACTGTATGGCGATGGGTGGCCCGCCAGCTGCAGGTTTCACATAAATGATTCCTTCCTTAGTGTAGACAGATACCAGTTTAGCCGCCTTCTTCCGGTGTAGCGCAGACGACTTAAGCTTGCGCGCTTCGATGGAAAGGTTCTCATTGATATACACCCCCGACGATCAGAATCCAGCCCAATCTGTCTCAGCTTGAGATCTCGTTTCCGTAGATACGCACAGTAGAACTCGTCCCGTGTTGTCTTCAGAGCGAATTCAACAGCGATAAGACCGTCGCTGTCCGCGTTTTTGCCGGATTTAATGCGCCTACTTCGCGCCATCGTGATCGTGTCGTTCACTGCTGATGTTTACCGATTGCCGAGAGCGTCGAGTGTAGGGTTTCACCGTTTTGGAATAGAATGCCACTTATGATGAGTTTGATTCGATTTTGCAGGGTTCCGATTTTCTGGGACACACCATCTACCCTTGAATTCAGCAAATCCAATGCAGCGTCGAAGTGCTGAAATTTGGCTGTACATTCATTCCTGATCGATTTTATGTCGTTCTTCAGCTCAGTTTTAACGGAATCAATTTTGATGTTTACATCGTGTATTTCGGTCCTCACCGTGTCGATAATCTGCCACGTTTCCTGGAACTGCTGCATCAAGGTCTGCAACAAACCAAGTGTGATTGACTGTGCATTATCATCATTGCACTTCGCAGAAACCGTATTCAGCCAGATCTGGTCATCAGTCCTTAGTCGCTTGTTCGCCAAGGGTGTATTTTTGCAGGTGCCAACAGCGGGAGGAGTACGTTTTACGTTCGTCATTGCGAGTGAGATGAGATAGAGACAAACAACACAATCTGAGTACGCGTGTGTGGGTCACTACAGAGTGTTGACTGTTGATAGTAATCTTGAGTGGCACAAAAGCAATGGAGAAGCTACAATCAACAGCAGACAAACTTTCGGTCGAATAAAAACGCCAACCAAATATCATGCGGACTGGATAACACGTATGGTATTAATTCGGACACTCCGGATCGCGATGGGTTTTTTAGGTTGGTAAAAAAAACGTAAAACTTCACTTTTGAAGCAGTTTAATCCACGACTATTATTGACACATAAGGAGTGTATCGAAAATAAGCTATCCACAAACTTTATTTCAAATTATGTTGAAAACCGATATTTTATTCATACAAAAAAACTGATCCTTTATTGTACGAGGTTGAACTTGAACATAATGAAGACCGGATGAAATTTAAGTTATTCCTTCACGAATTTTCGAACTTTGGATCGAATGTTCTTCATCAAGTTCCGAACAAGTGTTGCACCGCATTTTTTGGATGCTTGAGCCCAAATTTTTTTGAACTCCTGCATGTTCCCAGCTGTCTTACCAGTCTTCTTGAAGACCCTCTTCACGATTGCCCAGTAACGTTCGATGGGTCGCAGCTGAGGACAATTTGGTGGATTGATATTTTTCTCAACGAAATCTATACCCTTTTCCGCAAGCCAATTGAGAGTGGTTTTGGCATAGTGAGCCAACGCTAAATCCGGCCAAAACAGTGGAGGTGTACTATGCCTCTCATATAAAGGCAACAAGCTCTTCTGGAGACACTCAGATCGATAGATTTCCGCATTTATAGTTCCGGTAGTGTAAAAAATGGTTGACTTCAAACCACAGGGACATATTGCTTGCCATACCAGTACTTTTCAACCGAATGTCTCCACTTGAATCGACCTGTCCGCATCGCTCACATCCTCCCCAACGACGGCAGTAAAGTATTGTGGACCTGGAAGGGTTTTTGAGTCCTCCTTTACATAGGTCTCATCGTCCATCAAAACGCATGCATCCGGACGCTGCAAAAGACGCGAATACAATCTCCGGGCTTCTTCTGTTCTGCACTTTGTTTCGAGATTTTCTGCTTCTTGTAGGTCTTCAGGTGGTTTCGCCTCTTGATACGTTGGATCATTCCGACACTCGTTCCTGCTTTTTTGGCCAAATCACGTATTGACATTGATTTGTTCTTCATGATTAGAGATACCACTTTCTGCTCCAGTTTCGGGTTGGAAGAACCGGGTTTTCTGCCTCTTCCTGGTAGCTCATCCAAAGAATAGTGTTCCCCAAACTTATTAATGATGGTTTTAACACTCGCATGATGAATCCCAAACCGCTTCGCCAATTTTCGCATAGTAATACCCTTCTCACTTAGCCATGTGTCCAGAACCTTGATTTTCACTTCCTTTTCAATGCGCGACATTTTGAAAACGCACAAACAAGTAAACAAAAGTAAACTGACAGTCAAACGCACAGCATGCAGTGCTCAGAGCATAAAAAACCATCACAAATACATGCGTATAACGCAAATGTATGTGGATAGCTTATATTCGATACACTCCTTACTCGCGGCGATCGAACTACTACTACTATACGAAATATGTTGTCAATTCAATCCAAGATGCATTGTTTTTTGTAATCTGATTGTGCATTATTAGTCATCTTTAAACTAATTACAGTTATTAAATAGGCGGTTTAAAGAAACTACAAACTTTTGAGTTTACACCAGCCATTACGGTCTGTGCAGACTTCTCGGCAAATATTTTAGCTGCTTTTGTCCAAGATTTTCGAAATGTTTCTAAAGTTAAATCGTTTTGTATATATTGAGAGAGTTCTCTCTTCACGAGAGCCCAATACCGCTCGATAGCTCGCAACACCAGGCAGTTAGGTGCGTTCACCTCTTTCGATACAACATGGACTCCATTCGCTTCATACCATTCCAAAACATCTTTGACGTAGCGCAAGATGCCAAATCAGGCCAGAATAGCGAGGAAGCGTCATGGCTGAGTAGGAATGGCAACAATCGCTACTTTAAACATTCTTCACGGTATATTTCCTTGTCTACCGTTTCGGTAGTGAGGAAGCTTTGGCTTGCACGACCATTTTGTCCTGAAATGTTCCTCTACGCCGCACCGTTCCGTTGCATGGCAGTATAATAAGACGTACCGGGAAGCAGCTTAAAGTCTTCCAGCACATAAGTTTCATCGTCCTTTATCACGCAGGAAAACTTCGTCAAATATTCGGGATTCAACTTGCGAGCCCGGGTTTTAGCCATCACATTTTGTTTACAGTTTTCATCTTGAACGACTTCATATCTTGCCAATGCTTCACCCAAAATAAAAAAGCAAGATTGTAATGCAATTTCGCATGATTTGGTTTCATTTCTCGTAATGGATCGCAACTTGGAGAGAAAGCAACATTGGTCGTGGGCAAAAAAGCAACACATCAATTCGATTAGAAAAATTCAATGTGTGCGTGATGTTGTACAGTTGATTAGTAGTAGTAAATTCAATGGCGCACAAAAAAAAAAGATTACCATCCGCTACCGTGAGTCGAACCGCGACCGTCAGCATGACGGCTCTTCATTGTAACCATCCAGTCACCACAACAATTTTAGGTGAAGGGAATAAAAGTCTTACAGTTTCTTCGGTTTTTGAGCCACTCAACCTTACAACATTGAAGCAAATTTCGGTCGCACACACGTTACATGGCTTCGTTTATTTCATAAACCGCATGGTGACTTGATGAGAGGGCGATAGGAGTGTGATGACGAGTGCAGATAAAAATAGAACACTTGACAGCGGAATAGCAACAGTGGAATATGGTGTAGCGGCGTTCTGTGCCATTGTCTCACCCATATTGAGAAGTTGTTGACGGTTGAACAAAAACCCAACGGTTGCTGCGATTGTCGAGGCACTAGGCACACAGCGATAACCACTTGCACACACTTGCATGGCTTTGTTTATACCATAAAAAGCTTTGTGGAACATGATGGGCAAATTTGCCTTTTCAGAATCATGCGGATTTCTCAAGATATGATTGCAAAAACTGCAAAATTGCAATTTTGCATTTTTTGCTACAATTTCAACTTTTGGGTGTTGGAAGTATCCACGAAAGTTGGGGACATATTTATTCTTCTAGCCACAGTACGTACCGAAAAATTTTGTTTCTTTTACAATATTCGCGTCACCTCGCATCTTTCTGGTGGTTCCTCAGAGCCATTTTTGTTCCACTCCCAGCCTTCCTGGCTGTGTATCGAAAGATTTAAGAACGTTATGGACAGTGCCTGCAGGAAAATCAAGCTCTTTTACTGACAGATCCGGATTTTCTTTGCGACCGCACACACGACCGCTTTTCGCACTTGCTCTTCTTTCAACGCCATCTTCGCTCTAAAGGCTTGTAGCATCACCAAAAATTGATTTAACAAATTGAACAGACATACGCTCATCAGTCTCCAAGATATTTCATGCGCTGATGAAGTATTTTCAAAGATATACGTATTTAATGGTGTCCTGATTTTGTCGTGAACAGGCTTTATTCTGTATTTGTTGCAGCACTTACACCGTGTCCAAAATATTCTCAAGCAAAATAAAACTCTATTTATTTCAAATCGAAACTCCAGATTTTAATGATAACTTTACCCATTATATTGCAATATAATAGTGATCAACCACAGCATATGTTTTGGAATAACACCGCCTTTAACCTTCTTGACCAGCTCCAGACATCCAACCGTCACAGGCGGCACGCACGACTTCCATCAGCATTTCGTCCCAAATTCGTTTGATTACGATTTTGAATTGATTCATATTAGAAGCCCTGTGGTCATTTACCTTCGCCAACATGTATGACCATTAGGCTGATGCAAATTTCGAAATGTTTGCTCCCCTAAGCTTAAGCGACGCCAATTTGGATCCTGATAGTCCCCAAAAAATTTGAACACATTTGGTTTTAATTTGGCTTTGCACACGCTATTCAAAGTTTGTATGGTAATTAGTATGAAGAATCTCAAACTTACATTTCCAGATCCCTAACATCTTGATATTATGTCCTTAAATCAAATCTAATATAGATTCATATAGTGTAAGTGGTCAACTATCAAAATGCCGAAGATAGCTGACATGTAAATTTTTTACTTTGTCTAAGGTATCCAAGACAATTTGACTACTTGGGCTCTAGAGCTAGGTATCGAATTCTCTACGGAGAAAACTGAGTTGGTAGTTTTTTCTAGGAAGCATAACCCAGCACAACCGAAGCTTCAAATTTGGGGTAAGCCGATAACTCATTCTATGTCATTTAAATATCTTGGGGTCTGGTTCGATTCAAAGTGCACCTGGAGATCCCATATTGAGTATGTGAAGCGAAAGTGCCAGCCAAGGATCAACTTTCTCTGCACAATTACCGGGACCTGGTGGGGAGCGCATCCACAAGATCTTCTAACGTTGTACCGGACAACGATTTTGTCGGTTATGCAATACGGTAGTTTTTGTTTTCAGTCAGCGGCTCGGTCGCACTTCATTAAACTGGAACGTATTCAGTATCGGTGTCTTCGTATCGCGTTAGGTTGCATGCACTCGACTCACACCATGAGTCTTGAAGTGCTGGCTGGCATGTTGCCACTCTCGGATCGGTTTCAGAATTATCTCTCCGACTCCTCACCAGGTGTGAAGTTATGAACCCCAGGTGATCGAAAATTTTGAGAAGCTTCTTGAGTTCAATCCTCAAACGTGCTTCATGACTTTGTACCATTTGTACATAGCACAGGATGTCAGTCCTTCGCCGAACATTTCCAATCGTGTTTGCTTCTCCGATTTCGACAGTTCGGTTCATTTTGATTTATCCATGAAGCAAGAGCTTCGTGGAATCCCAGAGCATCATCGTCCTATGATTGCTCCGGTGATATTTGCTGCAAAGTTTGGCAAGGTTGATTCCACTAAATCGTTCTTCACTGACGGATCATTGATAGAGGAGTCAGCAGGCTTTGGAATATTTAATGAAATTTATAGCGCCAACCGTAAACTTCAAGCTCCTTGTTCCGTATATGTCGCTGAATTAGCGGCAATACATTTTACGCTAGAAATTGTTGCTTCATTAACACCGGATCAGTACTTCATTTTCACGGATAGCCTCAGTTCTATAGAGGCTATTCGCTCATTGAGGCCGGTAAAGCACTCCTCGTATTTTCTCATGAAAATACAGGAGCTTCTAAGTGCTTTATCTTCGCGATATTTTATCATCACCTATGTATGGGTCTCATCTCATTGTTCAATTCCGGGCAATGAGAAAGCGGACTCGCTTGCAAAGGTGGGCGCTATGGAAGGCGATATTTGTGATCGACAAATCGCCTTCAACGAATTTTTTCCTATTTTTCGTCAACAGTCACTCGTCAGCTGGCAGTATAAATGGAGTGAAGGAGATTTGGGGCGATGGCAACATTCTATCATCCCAAAGGTGTCGAAGAAATCTTGGTTTAGGGGGATGGATGTGGGTCGAGACTTCATTCGTGTCATGTCTCGCCTCATGTCCAATCATTATTCTTTGAACGCTCATTTATAGCGGGTTGGGCTGAGCGACAGCAATCTCTGTGAGTGTGGACAAGGCTATCAGGACGCAGATCACGTTATTTGGTCTTGTGCTGAACATCGTGAAGTCAGATCGGGGCTTTATGATTCTCTTCGGGCTCGAGGTAGACAACCCAATGTGCCAATTCAAGATATTTTGGCTGTACGTGATTTGGAGTACATGAAATTTATTTATGTGTTTTTGACTAACATTAGCATTAGATTGTAGTTAGTTTAACCTGTATGTTTAGTTTAAGCTTTTTTTTTTATCTGTGTATGTGTGTGTGTTTTTTTTTCTTTTTCAAAAAATGTTCAAGTCAAAAGAAAACCATAAATTGTATAGTTATAAGTGTTTCAATAATTTAGAATTTAAATTTAATGTGTTATGTAAACCATACTTTAAATTCCCACCCTCTTTCCCATCCGTAATTTGTAATTCCTATTAACCGCGAGACAGCCGCGAGTAATCGGTTTTATCCCCCTAACTTTAGTTTTAAGACAAATAATGTATAAAAACATGAAAATTTGGCTCTGTAAAGTTGATTCGATTGAGCCTGTACAAATAAATGATTATTAAAAAAAATATAAGCAGAAACCATCGGCTTCCGTTAGAGATATGGCGAACAGGACCTCGACGTCTAACGTGATGAGTACAAAAGAGCGACTTCGACTCAAGACATATCAAAAGCAGAAAAAAAAACAAAAAGAAACTTAAATCAGGCCGCGTCTGTGAAACCGAGAAGACGGAAACTATATGATACAATTTTGTGTACAAATTCTGGGTTTATAATCATAGACGATAGAACGTATGTGAACTTGGATTATCTCCGAAACGGAGGAGACCATTTTTACCGACAAATTCAGCAAAAAGGTGATGGTGTGGCAGGCAATATGTGAATGCGGCAAAATATCTACGTAACACCGGAGACAATGAACACCCAGAAGTACATCAAGGAATGCGTTTATTGCCGAAGATCAAGCGACATAATGGTTCAGTCATATCTTGGCCTGATTTGGCATCATGTCATTACGACAAGGACACACTAGGGTGGTACAAAAGACAAAATATCTGTTTCGTGCCGCAATACTAACCAAGACCTTCTGAGCTTTGACCAAAGCAAAGCTATGGATATTCGTGAAAACCAGCGGATGGCATCGAAAAATTTCTAAAGGATTGGACAAAAGTGAAAATTGTAGGGAGTGCAACTGTGCAGAATCTTATGGGTCACTTTATGTAAAACGCCAGCGCTGATATAATTTGCCGAATAAAATGATTGTAGTCTAAAAAACAAAACAGGTTTTAAATTTTTTAAAGTGTGCTCATTATTTTTAAAACAGTCTGTAACCTCATTTCCAATTAGCATATTGTGATAACTAATAAGTTTGCGAAGAAAGAAGACCAAATAAAAAAAGAGATGGAGATCAATCGATATGAAGTATCATATTTCGTAAACTAAACCAGATACCTTACTTTACCAATCAGACTTACGCCGGCGTGACCTCTGCTGTACACAGAAGTTGTCTCCATTCTATTCGGTCCATGGCTGTCACCTTCTACTTGATCGCCTTCTACTTGATCGATCCACCTTGCTCGCTGCGCGCCTCTTCTTCTTGTACCTGTCGGTTCGTTTTCGAGAACCATTTTCACAGGGCTGTCGTCCGACATTCTTACGACATGCCCAGCCCATCGTAGTCGACCGATTTTTGCGATGTGTACGATGGGAGGTTCTCCCAGCAACTGGTGCAATTCGTGGTTCATTCGTCTTCCATCTGCACTCCACCGTAGATGGTACGCAGCACCTTCCGTTCAAAGACTCCAAGGGCGCGTTGGTCCTCCACTAGCAATGCCCATGTTTCGTGGCCGTAGAGAACTACCGGTCTAATTAATGTCTTGTAGATGGTCAACTTTGCGGTTCGGCGAACTTTGTTCGATCTTACCGTCCTTCGGAGTCCAAAGTAGGCACGATTGCCAGCCATAATGCGCCTATCTGCTGGTGTCGTTATCGGCGGTCACCAATGAGCCCAGATACACGAATTCGTCTACTACCTCGATTTCATCACCGTCGATCTGAACTCGTGCTAGGAGGCTAACATTGTCTTCTCGTGAGCCTCTTCCCTTCATGTATTTTGTTTTCGACGCATTAATCACAAGCCCAATCCTACCAGCTTCAGCCTTAAGTCTGATGTACGTTTCCGCCATCGTCTCAAAGTTACGTGCTACGATATCAACGTCGTCGGCGAAGCCAAATAGTTGGACAGACTTCCTGAAGATCGTGCCACTCGTGTCTATTCCAGCTCTTCGAATCACACCCTCCAGTGCAATGTTAAACAGCAAACACGACAATCCATCACCTTGGCGTAACCCTCTCCGAGATTCGAAGGGACTCGAGAGCGTCCCTGATACTCTGACAACACACATCACTCGATCCATCGTTGTTTTGATCAACCGCGTCAGTTTTTCCGGAAATCCATGTTCGTGCATGATTTGCCATAGCTGGTCTCGATCGATTGTATCATACGCTGATTTGAAATCGATGAAAAGATGATGTGTGGGCACGTTGTATTCGCGACATTTCTGCAGCACTTGCCGAATCGCAAAAATCTGGTCCGTTGTAGCGCGGGCACCCATGAATCCCGCTTGGTATTGCCCAACGAACTCAGGTGCTCGTCGAAGTACTAAGTACTTGGTTGGTAAATGACTGGACAATGCAAACCATTGGTAATTCGCGTACCTTCAGGTATAAAATAGATCCTACTGCGATCCTTGGCCTCTTGTCCAGTCACTCCTATCCCTACCTCCCCGTGATGCCAACGGGGGATGAGTAACCATAGGGTAACCAACCCCGGTGGGACCTTGGTCATATGCTGACAGGGAAGGGGGGGCTGCCTTCTTCAAAGGGTGCAATCTATCTGAGCGTCTGTTCTCCATGTTAGGGACGGCTCAAAACAGCGTCTGTTCTTCATGTTAGGAGCGGCTGATCATCGTCCTTGTGCCAGCGTGGGACTCTAAACAGTGCTGTGCACGATGGTCCCCCGGCGAGACAGGGGTTGGGGAAGGCCCAACAAGCCGCCCTTGAAAAATCAATGTTACAAATAATATAGAACTAAATAATATAGAACGAAAGATTTGTAATTTCCATTTAATTCCATCTTCTTTTCTATTTATTTCTGTCAAGAGAAGCTATTAAGGTAGTTGGAATTAAATGGAATAATCTTTCTTCTCGCTTTCTAGTTTCAGGTATTCAACTAAAAAGCTCACACTCACCGGAACTCGTGAATTCTATGTATGTTTAGATTATACTGAGTGAAAACAAAGGTGCTGAAAAAAGGACGTTCGGATGAAATATTTCAACACAGGGAACAAAAGTTACAGGCAATCAAAATATCATGCTTTATTTCCATAACTCAACAAAGACTAATCAGCTTGTCGTACATCCACAAACAGTAACGCGGAAATATCTGTCACCAGGTCACTAGACTTGTAAATTTTGAACTTTAACCGCATCACGTCAACACAGCTGACCCAAAGAAAACATAATAATCCGGAAAAAACGCAAATCCTCTCACGTCTTGCAAGGCATCAGCACCGACTCGGATCCAATTTGAATGCAACATTACAGATGACGGCGACAGATTTCCGCGTCAAATGATCCCACGATGGTGGCTGCGTCTCCTGAAAACAGAACATAACCTCGCAAACACACAATTTTTAACAATGATATACCTACCTCCCACCCGGGCCGTGTCGAAAAAGCCGTCATACCGAACTCGTCTGTTCGCCGAGGGTGATTGAGAAAGACGAAATTCAAATCATGTGAACCGCACCGCACCGATGAACCATCCGTCAACATTGTCACACCACCGCGCACAGCATCGCTTAGTATGCGAAACGCAAGAATAGCTTTTTGACATGCTTCGGGGAGGAAACAATAAGATCGCCCTCCGAGGATTTTCCACCGACGAAATGCAATAACAATGTCTGCTTCCATGTTCATATGATAAGAACCAACCCAAGCAACCGGTGACAGATTGCTACCGTGTTGGAAAACAATCATTCGACACGTCAAAGTTATGAAATTAGCCTCGAGGGCTGCTGGGTGTTTTGCGCAAATAGTAGGCGTGGGAAGTTTTCCCACAACCTTCGTTCGTGACATCAACGCATGCTGCGACTGTAGAACCGAGGTGCAATCTTTCTGTGACCACCTGAAACTAAAGCACTAAGAATTCGCTGTTTAGAAGCAGTAACCAATCAATTGGCTTCGTTTTCCACTTATTATGCCAACAGTTTTCTCCTTTCACTTGCAGGTTGCTTGGAAAATTGCTTTCATTTTCCATTTTTCCACTTTGCTGTTGATTGTACAACTTTATTCGTTTCAAGGAGGAAGAAAATGAAAACAACCTAGGCGACCATCATCATCAATTTCATAGGATTGGACTGTGCCAATCGGGTGGGTATGACGCAATGGTGAAGAATTAATGTCCCTTTCAAGCGCTCGATGCGAAGTTGCAGTGACGAAGATGACAACAACGGCGGTGACGGTTTTCCACCGCATCGAATCGAACCACCGGCAGGTGGGTGGTGGAAATTATACAAAAACGGTTGCTGCTGCTTGGCACTATCGAGTCCGAACCAGCAAGAACGGCCGACGAAGGGAGTGTACTCTCAACTAGGTGGAATGAAAACTCAAAAGAATAATTAAACTTTTCCCACGCAGTTGCAACATAGTCAACATGAGCGTGAGCGGGGTTTCGGAAATTTATTTGCTTACTATTTGTCTGTTTCGCAGCGGCTTGCTTCGTTGAATCTGTTCTCCCTTAGGCCTATTCTACAAATGTGTCTGTTTGGGTTTATTTTTCACACGCAAAAATACTATCAAGCAAATTCACAAATGCACTTTGTTTGCAGTAGCACTACTCTACTTTCGCTTCGATTGTTTGTCGGTTTTTCGTTGGTTTTGGGAAAGCGATTTTTCTTTCCTGTCGGTTTATAGTTCTATCGTATTTATATCTTATTGATTTCGTTTGATACGGTTTCGGTTTTCGTTGTTTTTTGTGAGAGGATTTCGCGAGGGTGTTTTAAAGAACTGTAAATGATGATGTTCATCAATGAAACTCAAACAACTGATTGCTTCCAAGTGGGCTGGACTGGCGACTGGAACATTTAATGTGATTATTACTGGAAAAGGTTTTCAAAAATACTTGAATACTACTCAGAAAAAAATAATTAATTTTAACCAGCCTGTACACTTTGTTGATGTAGGCAAAATGGCTCACTATCACGATCCAAACAGTTCCATACATTGAATTACAAAGATAATTAACAAAATATACTCCCCGATAAGCCTAAAGGGCGAACACGAAATTATTGCGACACATTCAACAGGGCATAACTTTTTTACCATTTGGTAAAAATCAACCAAATTTTGCACACTTTCTCATTGATGTGTATTGTTTACATGCTGTCAAACTCGAAGTCGTGTTTTTCGATTCAACGAAAATGGAGGTGAACCAACGCGAGTCAGAGAACAAATTCTTTCAAACACCTGGAATTTCCTGACCTGTCGCACCGGCAGTTGGGAAAAATGTTGAACATTCACCATTCAACCGTCTCCAGGTGTTGAAGCGGTTCCAGGAGCGGTTGACGTTGGACCACGGCAAAGGAGCTGGAAGAAAACCGGGACCGGAGAACAAAAAGACGGAGGGAAAGGTGAAGCGGATGATTAAAGCAAATCCCAACGTCTCAAGCCGTGATTTGGCTAAAAAGATCGGCATGTCGCAGAGCTACGTCCAGAATGCAAAGAAGAGAGCTGGACTACATACATACAAGGTACAGAACTTCCCAAACCGCGATGAGCGGCAACAATCGACGGCTAAAACTCGGGCACGGAAGCTCTACGAGAAGATGCTGACAAAAATATGGCTGCTGTGTGATGGACGACGAAACGTATATAAAAGCCGATTTCAAGCAAATTCCGGGGTTGGAGTTTTCACCGGCAAGAGCAAGTTCTATGTGGACGACAAATTTAAGAAGAAGAAAATGTCAAAGTTCGCCTCCAAATATCTCATTTGGCAGGCCATCTGCTCTTGCGGACTGAGAGTGAGCCTTTCGTGACAAAGGGCACAGTAAATGGCAGAGATCTACAAATCTGAGTGCCTCGAGAAGCGCCTTTTGCCGTTCTTGCAGCAGCACGACGAAGCTCCGCTATTTTGGCCAGATTTGGCATCATGCCACTATTCTAAAAGTGTCCTGGAGTGGTATGAGGCCAATTCTGTCCATTTTGTTCCAAAGGACATGAATCCGCCAAACTGTCCGGAGCTGCGCCCGGTGGAGGCAGTACTGGGCAATGATGAAGCGGGAACTTCGGAAGAGCAAGAAGACAGTCAAAGACGAGAAGGACATGTTAAGAAAATGGAAAAAAACTGAGAAACTGGTACCGGATGACACTGTAAAGACTTTGATGGAGGGCATCAAGCGAAAATGCGTTCAATTTTACACTCAAGGCTCCATCGATTAACTTTTCTTTTGATTTTTGAAGTAAATATATGTATAAAACTACCCTAAAATTTTGGTTTGATTCTAAACATTATAAGAAAATTGGCATGACATTTTCGGTGTCGCAATAATTTCGTGTTCGCCCTTCTCCGTTTCTCACATATATGTTGTCTGCTGATCTTTGCTTAAATGGGACAAATGTAGCTGGAATGCACAACCTTTTTATCACTTGCTGATGCAGTTTGGCATACACAAGCTTCCTGAATTCCCACCAAACTGGAGGGAAACTGATCTGAGAAGATACAGATCAGCTAGGTATTTGTCCAACTCGACAATACAAGCTGCTGTTGAATCCTGTGTTGTGTGCAGCTTGCTACACAAAAAAAAATTGTACTAGGTTTCTACAGAGTGTTTTCCGCGATGCACTTTGATGTGGGACACTTTTTAATCGTAAACAAAAAAATTTCAACCTTGTAATCGACAGCCTGAAATAAGGTGTATATCACTAGATTTTAATGAAACAACACGTGAATAAAATCCAAACTAAGCGGTTTATATATGTGTAACCAACAACTCAAAAAAAAGTATAAATTTCAGTTCAATTCCATGCACATTAATGGAGCGTTAAAAACCATACAAGTTTAACGGGTGGCAACTAAAATTTTGGATTTTTTTTTCCAATGCTCAACAACAAACGAGCTCAGAGAGAAATGAGAGCGTGTATGTTTTAGTTCTCCCTCTCTCTCTCTCCTCTTTCTGCTAGTATCTTTGTTTTGTTCATGATAGGTCAGTTTAGCTCAAAATGCCGTCGAATCAAGATGTATTCTGCAAGCGCGTTGTACAGTTGTACGAACTGTACAGAAATCTTGCCCAAAAGTATGCGGTAAAACATTTTAGAAGCGAAAGTCTTGTAGATTCAACTTTTAACCAGATCCTTAACAACTACTCGCAATCAAGATAGTGGAAGACCAGCCAAATTTATGGGCTTCGTTTTCTTCCTCGTGCCTTCAACAACAAGGATTCACTGAGCCAACGCGATGTCGCTCCAAGTGTTCTCACCAGTAAATCTGCAAAACATTGGAAAGAGTCGGAATCATGTGCCAAAAAAAGACACGAGCAACAAAATACACGAGAGAGGAATTCGACAATGAAGTACCAATGCCCCGAATTGCAAACAGTTGAATGAGTAGAATCATGAGTTGCAATTCGCAAAGTTGACTGCTGAAGACACTGTGCAACGCTCCTGTTCCAACGTCCGACGGCAGCGTCACCGAGACAACCGATTGCGGAAGTTTTCAAAGTGTTAACCTTATTTTTTCAACAATGAGACGAGTGTATCTTTTCATCTCAATTCTTCAGAAGACATGTTTGTCTCGTTTTTGAAGCGGTTTGAGAAGAAACTCCAAAAAAATTGAGTTGCTACCGCATTCATTCCCAAAAAAAAAATTCAATGACCCTTTGCTGTTTGGGTTCACAACCGACGGGGCTCAAATTTTAAAGAAGGAGTGTCAGGACACTGACTACTAATCGATTGAATCGATATTTTTGAACCACCCTAATTTCCAGTCTCCTTCTTTTTTCTTGACATTTTAAGCATATTGTCTGCTCCCAACTGCTTTTGCCTTTCCCCAGCTTCGAGGCTAACGGAGGCGTCCAGTGTCCATAAGTTTGGATTCAAATAGTCTACTTCAACAACTTCGAAAGTTGACAGGATTTCAAGCTAGATCCGAATCTAACGGAAGGCCACCCTGTGTCTCAATGAACGATTTTTCGGCCGTATGTCGGACATCATCCAGCGGAGACATCTAAGAGCATTCCGTCTTTGCTCTACGGGCTTTTCGGACCATTTTGCTTATCATCATTCCCATCAAGTTTCCCTCAGCGTCTAAAAAATCACAAAACTTTACGACCAGTTTCCTGAATCAACCACCTCATATCGTCCGAAAAAGGCGTCGAGTGGCACTGAGAGCAAATTTCCAGGTCACTTGTTGTAATGTATGTCGCTCCTAGAAATACTTCCGGAAAAAAGGGCGTTTTAAGACTAACGCCATAATTTGGCTCACCTCACGGATGACCCGGATATATCAGAAGGTCAGCCGATTTTTAAAAGGATGATTTTCATTTAAAAAAAAGCACAATAAGTGCCCTCAAAAAACTGCAAAACTCTACAACTAGTTTATTGTCCTAACCATCTCTAAATTCATACCGGATCATTCTAGAGAGCCTCAAGTGGCCAATAGAGTGTTTTATAAGATCGCAAACTCCGATGTAGTCAAATGACGGGTCTTAAGGTACTTTAGAAAAATCTTACGGAGTACTGAAGCTTCATTGCTGCCATAATTTAACCCATTTTTTTAGATCCTACTAAGTGGACCCATGACTGCCCATGCTCTGAATCACACATTGTAACGGGTGTTCTGAATCCACCAGGATGGCAGCCCAGTTTCTCGAGATACCGTTTATAATTTTACTACCGCTTGTCCGGAATCATTCTGAGGAGATTTCAATAAAGGGAACGTCCATTAATTACGTCACGCAAGAAATGACTTCGTTGTAGCCCCCCCTTGTCACATTTTTTGTATGGACCTTGAAATTTTTGTATGGATCGTCACGTTTCCCCTAAGCCCCCCTCCCCCTACTGCGTGACATAATTAATGGACCTTCCCTAAAGTATGCGCATGGAAATAAACGCACTATTCATCCGATCAGTTTCATCAACCAATGCCGCCAAACTATGTTCAGTTCAAGATCGACGTCCGGAAAAACATCAATGGTTCTGAGGGCCTATTTTTCGAGGTCACGTGTTCTATTATCTCACGCTCCGCTGCTTGTGGCACATGCCTAAAGCATTCCTAGAAAAAGAGGAGCTGCACGTTAAACTTCATGGTTTGACTAATTTCCCGAATGTTCCGGATACACCACGAGACCAGCTGGTCTCTCACGGGATTATTTTCCAGTCACATGTCCGGAATAATTCTAAACACCCATCTGTAAATGCCCTCAAAAAATTGCGAAACTCTACGATTGGTTTATTGAACAAACCATCTCTAAATTCTTTCCGGATCATCCAAAAAGGACTCAAGTAACCCTGCGAGCGGTATCCACTGAGGTCCTAGAAAACTCCATTAAGTTCTGCTACTGTTTCTAGAAGTACTTATGAAAAAAATCACGGAGTTCTAAGGCCAAGCTCATACAGTGATCTATTTAACGGATGTTCCGGATAAACTTGAAGACCACCAGATCTTTCAAAGAATGTCTTTCTGAACAAATGTCCGAAATAATTCTCAGGAGACTTCTATGATTACCTTTGAAAATATCGCAAAACTCAATGACCTCATCAATGAATCGTTTACCCCTGCGGTCATTCCAGATCATCCAAAAAGGGTCAAGAGATTCAATTTTCAAGTCACAAGTTCAAATGTATAACGCTTATAGAAGAACTTAAAAAAGAATTGTGGTTTTCTGCGACTGATTTCTCGACTTGACCAATTTCACTGATGTTCAAGGGATGCTTTTCTAGCCACATGTCCAGAATCATCCATACAACCGATGTTTCGGATCCTCTAGGATGCCAGTCGGTCTCTCAAGAGATGAAGGGAGCTTAGCGTATCAAGTGGCCCTGTGAGTCAATTTTCAAATCACATGTTCTAATATATGACGCTCTTAGAAGAACTTTACACAAGAGTTTAAAGAGTTTTAAGACAGATTTCATGAATTCACCATATTCACGGATGTACCGGACCTACTTGGAGGCCACTCAATTGCCCAAGGACCTGCTTTAAAAAATTGCAAAAACTCTTCGACCAGTTTCATAAATCGACCACCTTCAAAGTGCGTTATGGATCGTCCTAGAGAGCTACATGTGACTTTTGGAGTCAATTTTCAGGTCACGGCCCGGTTTAATGTTCCCTGTTACACCATATTTACGGATATTTCGAAAATCGCCTCTCAAAAGGATGATTTTCTAACTTCAAGCACTTCAATGCTCGTTTCAGGAGTTTTATGGATCGTTCAGGAGGATCCTGGAGAGCATCGTTCGGCCTCCGAAGACCAAATTTTAGATCACAAGCTCTAATATATGACGCTTCTAGAGTACTTCCGAAAAATTTCAGAGATCTCAGATTGACTTCATGACCCATTTTTCAAAATCTTTCAAAGGTAGCTATTCTAGTCACATGCCCGGAGCCACCCTAAGCATGCCTTTATAAGTACACTCGAGAAAATCACAAAAGTCTATGAACGGTTCCCTGAATTGGCTACTTCTACGGTTGTTCTGGAATATCTGGAACATTGAGGACATTAAGTGGACTTGATGGGCAATTTTCAGGTTACAGTTCTTATGATTGTCAGTTCTGGAGACTGTTTTGAAAATAGATCTGCAGGTTCTAACACATTATTTTATCAATTTGACCCGGATGTTGTGCAGAGGCCAGCCGAGACACTCGAGGATAACATTTCTAGCCACATGTCCTGAATCATCAAAAAGTAATTGCCTGGACATGTGGCTAATGAAAAAATCCTGGCAACCACCTCTTTGGTCGTTTTCTGAGATGTGATTTGTGTGGCCTGCAGAGTTAAGGTCAGTTGTTCTTATATATATCGCTCCTGGAGGTACTCCAGAAAACCTGTATCCAGGAGTTCTGAGACTGATTTCATGAGTTTGCAATTCACCAGGATGCTGCTGGATTAACCTGGTGTTCATCCGATTTCCCGAAGGGCGCCACGAAACTCTTCGACCAGTTTCCGAGAATCTGCTACCTTTACGGTCGTTTTGGATCATTCTACCGGGAGAGCGATAAATGGCCGCATGGAAGTCAAATTTTCAAGGTTACAAACTCTTACATGCATTATGCTCCTAGAAGTACTTGAGAAATGAGTCATTGGAGTTCTGAGACGAGATGCTACTACTTGAACCATTTAACTGACGGTCGGACTCCCAGAACTGATATCAAGAAGTATAATTATTGAACCCACATGTCAAGAAGACTTTTAGAAGTGCTCTTAAAAAATGTTAAATTCTAGGACCAGTTTCATGCAATGGAGTCGCGTCTATGATCGTCCGTCCCAAAGACCCCTTAAGGGCATCTAGAGATTCGATTTTTAGATCCACAAACTCAAATGTACGACGTTCCCAAGTACTTTAGAAATAATCGCAGAGTTCTCAGATTGATTTCATGTTTTAACTCATTTTGCGTAACTTTCGGATCCACAGATAAGGCCTGCCTACCTCCCAAGAAATGTTTTTCCAGCCACATATCTAGAACTAATCTAAGGCAACTTAGGTGCCCTCTAAATTGCGATGTACGACCAGTTTACTCAACTGGCCTCTTTACGGTCTTTTTGAATTATCACTGGAGGGCTACACTGGAACTCTCATAGTCAAAGGGATTCTTAAACTAATTGCATATCTATGAACCATTTAATGGATGTTCCAGATAAACCAAAAGGGCCACATGTTCGGAGCACTGTTATATCCCTGTTCCCTTGCCAATCATCGTCGAGTTCTAGGACCACCTTTATACATTCGTTAAGTCTATGGTCGTTCTGTAACAACTTTGAAAGCATAAATTGGCCTTAAAAGTTGATTTTTCAATCACAAGCTCTAGTATATGTCACTGCTGGACGCACTTCAGATAAAATCGCCGAGTTCTCAGACTGATTTCCTAATGTGACCCATTTGGAGTTTGTTACGGATCCACCAACAAGCCAGCAAAGCATACCGAGATGCTTTTCTAGTCACATGTCCACAATCATCTCAAGGAGACTTCTATAAGTGCCCTCGAGAAAACCGCAAAAATGTACGACCAGATCCTGAATCGGCCAAACTAACGTTTGATTCGGATCATCACAGAGGGCGTTAAGTGGACTGAAGAGTCAATTTTCATGCCAACATTCTAATGTTCGGCGCTTTTGGAAGTACTTTTGGGATAATCACAAAGTTCCTACACTTATTTCATAATTTGATCCATTTACGGATGTTCCAGGTCCACCAAGAGTCCATCTTGTCTTTCAAGGGACGTTTTTCTAGCCACATGTTGGAATCATTCTAAAGTGACTTTTGTTGTCTAAATCTACTAGATGTCAAGAACAGGTTCACCTCAACGATCGATCCGGACTACTTCGTGAGGGCATCAAACGGTGACATCGAATTTGCTGGTCCTAAGATCTTCTGTATCACGCGTTCTAGAAATATATCACTAAGAAATGCGAAGTTCATCAGAACCAATATCTTAATCAAGTACCATTTTTACAGATGTTCCAGATCTACCAAGAGCACACTGACCTCTCAATGGATGTATGAGCAGCCACAAGATCGGAATCATCCTGCATGAACCTTCTATAAGAGCCCTGTAAAAATCATCAAATTCCAGAACCAGTTTCAATGAATATCGGCTCCGTAAAGTGTTACACACGCCTGAGCCTAACAAATAAACGAACTTGTTAAAAAAAAAAACAGTTTAATGCATTAGGCACTCTTCCGACGATCCGGATCACCCTCCAAGGCATATAATGGCCCTGACAACACTGTTTTAGGTCACAGGCGCTATTATATGAAGATGCGCAGAGTTTTAAAAGTAATTTCATAACTTGATCCAAATCACAGATGTCTCAGATCGATTACGAGATCTCTCAGTGGATGTCATCTAGAGACATGTCCAAAGTAACTCCAAAACAACTTCCATAAGGGACCTCGAAACAATCGCAATACTCCTGGATCAGTGACCACATTGACCACATCATCGATCGTTTTCGATCATTTTGTAGGGTATCAAGTGAGGCCTTAAAAGTCAATTTTCAGGTCACATGCTGTGATGTATTTAAATGAGGGTTATTGAATTAGCTTAAAAATCGATGAGTTTTTTAGCTTATTTCAGAATTCGACCGCTTTGACGGATTAGCTGGGGCTCCCGAAGGTTCAGTTGATGCCTTACTAAAAGCTTCTGGTCGTTTGATATCTCCCGAAAGATCATGTAATGATCTCCAGGACCCAAAGCTCTTACAAAAATAAGTTTGTGTTTGAGTGAAAAATTTTAAATTAGTTTCGGATGACCAATCCCTGAGAGTCCAGAGGACCCTGAAAATGCCTCACCTGAAGTTTTGTTATACCAAAGAATGGCCTACCTCCTTCTATCTATCTCCTGAGTTATGTTCCCTAAGATATAAGGACATTCTACGTTCAAATTAATCTTGTATGTTTATGTCCAGGTTATTGTTATCTTACATCTTTGTGTCTATTCCGTTAGAGATTCTATATAAGTATAATGACATTGCTACGTTCATTAATCATTTTAATCAATTAGAATAACAGTCATGATATACTGCTAGAGTGATATGTCCAGACATAACTGAAGACTTGTATGCGACATTGATACAAATATCTGATTAAAGATTTGCATGAAGTTGAAGATATGTAATCACACTTCAGACATTGTTGACGCTTCGCAAGTTACATAGTGAGCACTAGATTTACCCAAATCAAGCTTCAAAGCGTCCTCCACCATCTCCATCCATCCATTTTCTGTTTATATGTGGCTTTGACGCTCTTTTCAACAAAACTTTGCCTGTTCTCAACTTCTTATTCTAGAAGCACTTCCACAGACATTAATTGAGCGCTTTCTATGTCAAGTGGGATCATATTCCATGCCCAGGGAAATCTAGAAAATTTCCAACCCGAAACATTTCCTCGAAGGGAATGGAAATCAAACCCGCTGTTACCAAATTGATAAACCAGCAATTTATCCATTTATCCACCATTTGCAGATCTAAAAAACACCCTCTCTTCCAACCCTCGCTCCAGCCAACCGTCCCGCATCAAACGAACCTTACTAGCAAATATATCAAAAATCTTTGGGGGTCACTTTGTTTCCTAACATCTATAAATCTCACTATTCTAACCGGCAAGTTAATGAAAACAAAAAAAGCCTATCATCCTACCCTACGGTTTCGACAAAGACAAACAACAAAACCTTCAATGTCGGCTCAATACACATACACAGTAACAGTCAGTTGCGTCGACTCGCGTCCCGTCTACTCCTCGCCCAGGATCTGTACACTCCGCACCGGTTTCTTACTGTAGCTTGGCGTAGCGGACGTCGTCTGTGGCCTCGGAACCGATCCAGCCTGGAGTAAATTCCCGTTGAATCCCTGTGAAGCCGGTTCCGGCTGAATCGCCAACATCAGCATCCGGTAGAGCAGCTCTTCCCGAACCTCCGGGGGAATAAGGTCCGGTTGAATATGGCCGCCGGATCCGGAAGCTCCCTGGTATTCGGGATCGATGCGTGGATCATATTGACGCCGTCGCTGACCGTAGGCTGCTTGCGGTTCCTGCGGTTGTTGGTACTCGGCGGGGGAGTTTTGTTGACCTGCACCGGAGTACTGCCGGTTGCTGTTCGAGGGGCTGTAGAGAGGATTTTGATATCGTGGATCGAAATAGCCTGCTCCGGTCGGTGCAGCGTTGTAGAACGGAGGTCGTGGAATCTGTGCTGGGTAGCCACCAGCTCCAGCAAATTGACCTGGGACGAAGGGAGGTGCGTAGGAGGGTGGGCCACCATAATAGGGGTTGGAGAAACCTCCGAATCGGTAGGCTTGCTGTTGTTGAACCTGCTGATGTCGCAAGATGAGGATCTGTAGGATTCGTTCAAAGTCACGAGTTGTTAGAGGTCTATCTGGGAAGTCGTAGTACGGATTGACAGGGGTTTGATAGGGGTTTCGATAGGGGTTATAGGAGTATGGTACAGGGTAGGATTGCTGTGGGTAGCTGTGACCGTTGTGTACGTTGTTAACGGGTGCTTCTTGTTGAGTTTGAGTGTAGGGAGCAGGACCATGTTGTCTTCGCTGTTGTCGGTATGCTACACTGTTTATTTCGTCTTCTGCTGGATAGTTTTCCGGAGTTATGGCGTGTCCTCGCCTGGGGATTTGCGTTGGCTCTCGTAGATATGGTTGTTGCTGGTCAGGTACTGGAAAGGCCCGACCTTGAGATGGGATTCCAAGTGGTACGCGGTACCTTTCGGGTTGGTCTTGGGTTGGTAGATATGTCGATACCCCTCTCGAGGTCGGAACTCAATCGGTCGCTGTCTGTAGACCCTTCGTTTCATCTTCAGCAGTTTCCGTGACTTCTCCGGTTTGAGTTTGCGGAATTTGAACAACAGATACTGGCATTTCGGTGACATAACTAGTTTCTGATGATGGTTCCGTAGCTTGTTCATACATAACTGGAGCTGGCTCCTGCTTACGGGGAGGTTTTGCGTAGACTCGTTCCGTGGTGGTAGAAGGCCTTTCGCTGGTGATTAGACTCTGAATTTGAGCTGCTCTTTGGCGAGCTGCCAGCACTGCAGCGGGGATTCTTGGATTTGGAGTAGTCGAGTAAATCGGCCTCAGTCCAGGTGGAGTCGCAGAGAATAGATTGGCAATCTCTTCACCTGCGGATTGGCCGTATACCACCTGCTGTTGCGCTTCATACTGTTCTTCCGAATCTTGTGGCAACTGTCGTCGAAGGAAATTTCCTCGTACTGCCTTCTTTTCCGGTTCTTTCTGCCGCAGTGGAGAAGGCTTCGGGTAGATCTTGGATATGTGCTCACTCTCCAGTTTATCAGGCCGTGCCAGTTGTTCGATCGTTTTTGCTGTGTATGGAAGTGGTGTTGGACGAATAATCAACAGGGGTTTCGCTGTGTGCACCGAAGTACTATGACTGGAGGCAGTTGTTGGTTCGTACGAACTGGTGGTATCTGCCATACCCGATGTAGGCTTTTCCGTCGTTGAAGTCATGTGTGGTCGTTTTCGTGGGATCGTTTGAATTACGCTTGTTCGCTGTGGTGCAGAAGTACTCGATGAATAGGATGGAGGTCTTCTCGTCGTTGGTGCGCCAATGTGACTCCTATTAAACCTTGGTGGGATATGAACAACATCTTCAGTTACCTGTGGTGGTGTTGCACCTTTGATCCCAGTATTGTTATGAGTATTGTAGGAAACCCTCTGAATCTCTCCATTTTCATCAATGAACCCATAGGTTCCCTTGACATTCCCGAGTACATCACGGCTCTCAATTTTGAAGGTGCCATCTTCCGCCTCGTACCCCACCGTGTACGAACCGTCGTTGTTGAACTTTCTAATCTGTTTGATAATCTCTAGCTTCTTAGGATCTTTTGTTTCTGCCTCGGTTAGGTCGGATTTTTCGCTGACCAACGCATCGCCACCCAGCCCGGGCATCATATCGGCCGCAATGGTCGTCTGTGTCGATTCCAGCATGGCGTCCGTCGTTGTGATGGTAATTGCTCCCACTGCGTCCGGTTCGAACCCGGTACCTGCAGCTAACATCAAGAAGATGATCAACCGGGTTGATATCTGGAGGGAGGAAAGAAAGAAAGAGAATTAAAGGCAGCAATATTGAAGGGATGTGTTGTGTAGATGCGGATGAGCCCTAGGAAATGAGAAAAAATCGATCAAAAATTGTAGGATTCTCAGAATAGCAGGTTTGTAGTACTTTAGACCTTTGGATGTGATGTGAAATGCAGTATTCACTAAGGTGTAGAATACTAATGAGTAAAACAGTTCTACAAAGCTTTTTTTTCAACAAAGTACTCTAGAGTAAAGATGTTGGATACCATCATACTTAATGAGTCTAAGATATTCTCAGATGCTTTCTGACTACATACTTGTCATCATATGAGATACGTAATGTTTTCCAACTGATGTCCAGACTAAAAAGAAGATACGTTACAGATTCCCTACTTCCGAAACTATTAAATGTGTTCGTTGAACATCGATCCCAGTTCCCAGGTTCAACTATTTAGGTCTTTAGTAATTAGTTGATCCCTGTGACCTGCCGTTGGTCGTTCCACTATTTTTATTGGAAATCAAGGTCAATCTGAGAGGCTGACGTGCATGCCGCGTCCCAGATGTCCCGGTCTGGACAAAGTAGTCCGGACTCGGCTTACAGCTTTCATGCAAGATCTCGCGTCATCAAAGAGAGGACATGCAAAGAACACATTTTCCGCGATTTCCTCAACTCCCACGCACTCGGAGCATGTGGAGACTGTGTTAATTGGCAGTTCACTTCACAATGTCACCATCTGGATAGCTCCGATTAGTCATGGGATCCACCAATCTTGGATAGAGCTAGTCCTTCCTCGCTGACCCTTAACCATAGATGCGGCCCTAGTGGTCTTTCAAACACCTCTTGTTATTCGAAACACTCTACATCCTCTTTCATGACATTGACCTAGAGATTGATGCCTATTGGCATCATCTCCGCTAGGACGCAGACCACGTCGATTGATATTGTTCGATATGCATTGACCACTCTTAGGCACATAAGCCTGTGTGTACTCTTGAGCTTACCAAGGTAGCTCTTGGTACTCAAAGCAATGATCCCTGCCAGCCCACCGTATCTAAGTATGAACAGGGTAACACTGGCCAAGAGATTAAGCTTCTCTCTTCCTTTGCCGAGCTATTCAACATCACGCGGGATAAAGCCGATATAGCCATAGAGGCTTTCTTGAAGGCGTAAACGTGGCTGATGAAGAACAGTTTGTCTTCGATCATAACCCCCAAGTGCCTCAGGGACCTCTTTGAAGTTATTGTTAAATTGCCTACACTAACCGCCACCTGTTGCTCCGATTTGCGGTGGTAAGCAACCATGACCTCAGTCTTATGATGAGCTAGCTCCCGTTTCCTCTCCATAATGCCAATAAAGTACGAGGCCCTTAGCTCCAGTTTTTCGATGGATTCATCATATACCTCTAGGGTGATGCCGTCTGCGAACCCAATAATCTTCACCCTATTCGAGAACTTGAGTAGCTATACCTCGTCGTACATCGTGTTCCATAGCACTGGACCCATGTTCGAACCTTGTGGGATGCCTGTGATCATGTGGACACGTTTCTGACCCTTCTCTGTGTTGTACACCAGTACCCGATTCTGGAAATAATTTCCCAGAATCATGTACATGGACTAATCTTCCTTCGCACTGCTTCAAATGTAATGCAGTTTAAGAGCATAATTCGTGAATGTATGCGTTAGAAAATACAGAGCATGAAATATACTTATGCGTATTGTGAATCCAGATCGTCAGGGTTTCCAGTTGATCTACTTTGGAACTCTCGCCGAGTAACACATCTTTTCATGTTGAGTAAGCTTCTGTATAACAAAATAGGGTCACATAATAGCATTTTCAACCGTAATAAAATGTGTGTGTTGCTTGAGCCAAGTCATAGTTTTAAACGCAACGTAGAGGATTCCATCCATTACTGGAGTTATTCGTGGGTGACTTGTGCAACATCGAGATTTTTTCTTTCCTCCATGTCGATGCGAATGTTGTTGGGAAGACCTCCTTTCCTCCCTGCCCACTCGAAATGTCACTGTACATTCCTCGCTGTCTGACTCCGTCCTTTTTTTTGCAGTCATCTCCTGGTTCTAATGCAACGAGTACATAAAACGCTTAGTGTCACGTTCCTCCAGATACCTGAACAGAAGGGCATAACATAAAAATAACAAAATTATAACACACCTTGTTACAAATAACTGATTATGATATACATTTGTTAAAGATGTTTTCATATGGATCATTTTATAACATACTTATAACAACTTAAGATATAATACCCCGAGAGACAGAATCTTTCTAAAGAAATAAATTAATTGTAACGCTAGCTGATATAATTTTGCTACATCATAACAAAACTGTAACAAAGTTTGATTCGTTTATGTTATATCTATATCATATTTTGCTATAATTTTGTTACCTCTTGAAGACTTTTTGTTATTTTAACTAGATCCGCGATCCTAAATTCTAACAATCTCTGTTATAAAAATAGCGTAACTGAATAACAAGACTTGAAATAATGTTGTTGTTTCCTTTTGGTCGGGTAGCTGAACGTCATGAATTTCTTCGCCGATTCCTTCGACATGCTTGTGTCGTAATGCCTTCACAAACCTTGTATTCAACTCCTTCGCGTTCACGTCCGAGAGGCCACTGTCTTTTCTAAGTGCATCAAAGAACACACCCGGTCGCATGTTCAATTTCCAAGTTCTGCCTGAGGATTCAATTAGCCGATGCTGTATCGGGTCTCCTGGTGAGCGTCACCCTTTGTACGCTCTCAAGTTTATTTTCTTCACCTGTGATGGGTTGCAGGACGTCGGAGACTTGCTTTATTTGAAGAGACACACCGATTGGGAAGTTGAAAGTACCAATCGAACTGTCACGCAGAGTATCAAACGAGTAAAGGGTGAACACGAAATTATTGTAATACATTTAATTAACAATAATATCTCATGTATTTATCGGATTAAATCCGAATTTGCACGGGGCAGTTTCAGATCAATTATTGCAGGTACAGTCGTATCCGGAATTTTATTCTGTTTTTGATCCACCTCAAAAGATACTCTTCTAATATAAAAAAAAAACGTTTTTGGAGGCATTCAGTCTTATAAATTTCACCATTGATGGTGCTTGTTGTAACGAAAGTTTTTCTTTGCTTTCCACAGATGCAGACAGGCTGATAAATGAGGTATTTCAAAGCGAGTTTTGACATTTTTTTTCCTCTTTTAATAATCATCAACAATGAATTCATATTTTCCGGTGTAAAACTCTTGTCCTGGTATTTGTTGGAGGTAAACTTTGACGTCTTTGTCATCTGTCATACAGTAGCTGTATCTGGTCAATATCTTCATGTAAAGCTTTCTAGCACCGGTCATGGCAACATTTTGCTGCCGTTCATCGCGATTTGGAAAGTTGCTCTGGTCTTCTGAACGTAACTTTGTGCCAAAATTGTGAAATTACCTTTGACCTTTCCTTCCGTCTTCCTACATGCTGCTCTCAGTTTTCTTTCTGCTCTGCAACCGGTCGTTGAACGTTTTTATTTTTTGAACCTTCCCAACACGCCAGAGCTCCGCCTAACTGAACAATATTGGGCCAGCGTCAAGCGGAACCTTAAGAAGACTCAAAAAGCTGTTGTGAGTGAGCAACATTTCAAGGCAAACTGGCGTTCTGCGGACAAGGAGATTGTACAAAATCTTATGGCAGGATTTAAATTACAGACCTGGCCATTCGCATTCGGTAAATAGGAAGCTTAGCTGAATATTTCTCCTGTAGTTTGTATTAACTGCACTTGAAAATGAAAAATAATTTGACTTATTGATAAAAACTTTGATCGACTCACACACATTACTGTTTGACCAAATTTGATCGGAACACCATTTACTCTATTAAGACGTATGTTGAAGCACAAGCCTGCAAAACATCTCACCCTAGTGTGAAGACATTGAAGTCTGTCATAACGCGCACATGGCAGTCGGTGTCGTAAGGCTACGCTCGAAAGGCGTGCTCTAGCTTCTGGCGTTGTATTAAAATTGGAAGATACATCCGGTAAGTTCATTTAAAAATACCTAATAAATGTAACTGAACTCGAAAAGCACTATTGCTTAGCAGTTGAAAATGTGATTTGCAATAAAAACCATGAATTTTGCGTATTTTTCCAGGGGCGTCCTACCGGTGGATTGCTAAAAGGCTTGGAATTGCAAATACAACTGTGTCTCGTGCAATAAGAAACTTCAAGGAGCGTCTGAGTGCCCAAAGGAAGGAAGGGAGTGGTCGTAAAAGTGGTCCAATGGACAGTAAAATGTCCAGGAAAGTCGTACAACAATTCAAGAACCGTCCAAACATGTCAATTCGAGATGTCGCTAAAAAGTCTAAGGTGTCAGTCGGTTTTGTGCAGAAAACCATGAAGCGTGCTGGGTTACATGTTTACAAAGTGCAAAAAGCCCCAAACCGGAATGAAAAACAAAACATCCGCGCCCGGAAACTTTACACGAAGCTGCTTACCAAATCCGGTTGCATCGTGATGGATGACGAAACATACGTCAAGGCCGACTTCCGTCAACTTCCTGAGCAAGAATATTTCGTTGCCAAGTCGAAGTTTGATGTTCCGGAGGATGTTCGAAAGAAGAAACTATCGAAATTTGCAAAGAAGTTTCTAATCTGGCAGGCGATTTGCGGATGTGGTGAAATAAGTGCTCCCTTCATCACTTCCGGAACAATAAACGGTGCGATTTACACAGAAGAGTGCCTTAAGAAGCGTCTCTTGCCATTCATTAAGAAGCACAAAGGATCAACTCTGTTTTGGCCTGATCTAGCATCCTGCCACTACGCTCGAAACGTATTGGAGTGGTACCGAGCCAACGGAGTCAATTTTGTGCCAAAGGATATGAACCCACCAAATTCACCGGAACTTCGTCCAAATGAAAAATTCTGGGCAATTATGAAAACTTCGCAAACATCCCAAAACTATAAAAACAGAGCTAGACTTGAAGAAAATTTGGGTAAAAACAACAAAAACACTGGGAAAATCGGTTGTACAAAATTTGATGGGTGGAGTGAAAAGGAAGGTGCGGGCATTCGGGATGGGAGACGAAATTGAATAAAACAAATGTTGTAAATCAAAACTCATTAGTAGTTCTTCATTCCCTGAAAATTTCAATAAAATACGATAATCAGTTTAATTTTGATGAGTATATATGTGTGTGCCATTTTTATCGAATACACCCTTTACTATTGAAAAGCGATAGAATGTAGTGCAAGATGCAAGATGCGAGGTGTAATTAGGACTAAAAGGATCGAAAACAGTGAACTAAATCAAAATCGCTAGTTTTGAATTGATGTTGCTTTAAATCTCTGAACTCTCCACCATAGGATACCTCTTAAATTAAAAAAGTACATCGTCTTGAGTGCCTCTGATCCTCGCCATTTTTTCTATTCGTTAAAGGTAAGCTCTGATTAATTTCTTTGTCTTCTATCTTCCTTCGTTGGGTAACTTAAGGTTCATTGAAAAAATTTGCTGACGAATTTATTCAATATAAAATATATTTTAGTAAATTCAAAAATAATTACTAAATATGTCCACCTTCATCCTCAATAACTCTCTACAGGAGATTGCAAAATCGAAGGGACACCGTCAAAGTATAGTAATCTTGCATTGAAGCCCACGTCTTGGCTCTCGAAGAATCGACACTTGGGCTAGAGAAACCACAAGCCACAACAACTTTTCAATATGGGTGAGACAATACCACAGAATGCCGCAACGCTATTAGCCACTGTTGCTATTCTACTGTCGAGTGTTCTATTTTTATTTTTACTCGTTATCACACTCCCTCCCTCTCATCAAGTTCACCCTGCGTTTTGAAGTTCCACCAAACTGCAGCGTTTTTTGCTGCCGCAGCAGCGAAAAAAATATTTTTTCGCCGCGATTTCGCTGCGGCGGCGGCAAAAAAAAACGTTGCAGTTTGGTGATGTCTTTATGATATAAACTTAGCCATCTAAGTGTCTGAGTGCGAGATTTGCTTTATTGCTGTAGCGCTGAGTGCCTCGACAATCGAAGCAACTGTAGGGCTTTTATTCTCTTAATTTCAACTTGATAAAGTAGCTGATTGGTTACTATCTAGAGCTATCACGCTGGCTGCCGCGGTTCGAGTCTCGGTTACGAATCGTGATCTTTTTTTGTGAACCATTGAATTTTCGAGTTCCAATCTCACACCCAACTACTAATACACTAAACAACCTCGCACACACATTGGATTTTTCTAAGCGAATTCATTTGATGCTTTTCGCCCACGACCAATGCTGCATTTTTTCTCTAAGTTACGATCAATTACGAGAAATGAAACAAAATCATGCGAAATTGTATTAAAATCTTGCTTTTTTATTTTGGGTGTAGTGTTCACTTTTACACCTGCTTAACTCAAGCCATCTGACGTAACCGTTTCAAACACCATGACTCCAGTTGGATGCTGGGTGGAAAACTTGAATTCTATATTCTCTGCACAGAAAAAAAATATTAATTTTAACAAGCGTCCGCTCGTTTAAATCCAAGCTAAAGGAGGAGTAAACAACGAAATTGGTTGCAACTTTTCATATGCCATACAACAATATTGGCAATCTTTCATACAACAAGCTGGATTCAGGCGTTATCTGGCTTAAATTTACATGAAATATCCCATTATTTTCTGGCAAATCTAGCGTTCCCTTTATGTGCATTAGATAACGCTGAATATGCTTCTTTTTATCTGTGTACACTGGAAGTTAATTTGTGTTTATATTACAAAATCGAAGGTAATACTCACAAATCCATTCGTTGTTTGCTGCAACGAAACTGATGTGTACTTATTATGGAAATACATTCGTTATCAATGGCCCACGCACAACTGTCAAAAGCACGAAGCCTTTGTAAACACAGAAAGAATATTCGTACATTGCACGTAAACAATACAAAGAGCTACGAATATTTGGTCACGAATTAAAAAGAAACGTTTCTTTGGTGGTTGCATGAAGGACTGACAGATTTACTTTATCGACTCGAAATGTAATTGACAAAAAATTCAATAACATGGGGTTGTTCAGCGTATTTTTCAATGTTTCATACATGGGATTCGAACCTGACTTTTTTGAAATTGCTGATTATGAATCCGTGATTGATCTCACTAGCTCGTGAGAATATGTTTGATTAATGATCATGAAGTTATAGCTCTCAAAAGCGCTCTAATTTTTATTATGGGATCGATAAATTATTCCCGCCCATACCAGCAGCAACACCATCATGCATGAGCACGGTATAAAAGAGAAACAGTGGCTGGTCTTCACTAAATTCATTTCGTGCATTTTACAAAAAGGTGTATTGATAGCATTTCACCAGATAAAAAGCATTATGAATGTTTCATACAATATACGAGACATTGGTTCTATGTACAAAATCCATGTTTACGAAACGCGTGAAAGCTATTTAACGAAAATTAATTTTCAGTGTACAAAAATATGTAGGGTTGAGCACAACTTCGGCACAAACTGATTCTCTTTGGGAGGTTTTATTGGTCATATTTCCTGAATCGCGGTTAGAAGGTTCTTCCGCTTATAGCAAATAAATAGTATTATTGTTGACATATTTTCAAATTGTTTAAAGTTTATCCTTGTTGTCAAAGCAGTATAACACATCGGTCAATAAGTCCCAGGCCTAACTACCAGATGGCGCCACTAATAAAATATACATACACTGCCGTTTCCTTTTACTCAATTTTTGAGTACTTTTGTATACCGTCTCTTTTTCTCTCACGGAAATGTTACTCAATTTTCGTAAAAAGTTCATGACGTTTGGTTTAGTGTTTATCGAGTAACAATGGTTTAAGTGACGCCACTTTTGTGATTCTTAAAAACGATGGATTCAAAGCAATTTCGTGTCTTGCTATGCCATTGCTTATGGATAGGAAAAATCACCGTTCCAGCTCAAGCTTGGCTTGAAAAATGTTATCCGGACTCTGCCCTCGCCGACCAAATGAGGCAGTTATTCCGGAAAATATTGAAAACACCCTGAAATGCATCGTGGCAATCGCAAAGTGAAGTTGCTAGAAATAGTTGACACTCTGAAGGTATCAAAAGGTAGTGTTTACACCATGATACACGAACATTTGGGTATGAAAAAGCAGTTTTCCAAATGGGTGCGGCTTTTGCTCACACCAGAACAAAAAAAATAACGAGTCGATGATTCAAAAAGCTGTTTGAAGATGTTCACGTGAAATAAGTAGGAGTTCTTGCGTAGATACATCACACTGGATGAGAGATGAGAGATGGATTTGCCACTTTACTCCGGAATCAAATCGGCAGTCTGCTGAGTGGCGAGTAGACAGAGAAAGCCGTACAAAGCGTCCAAAGACTCAAACATCGGCTGGGAAGGTAATGGCCTCTGTATTTTGGGATGCGCATAGAATTTTATTCATTGACTACTTGGAACAAGGACAAACAATCAACAGCGACTACTATATCAGTTTGTTGGATCATTTGCTCAGAAATCGTTCAGTAAAGGCTTCATTTGAAGAAAAAAAAGGTTCTCTTTCACCAAGATAAAGTACCGTTTCACAAGTCAATCAAAACAGCCGCAAAAATGGTTGAATTGGGTTCCAAATTGCCCCCAGTGACTACTGACTCTTTGCAGAACTCAAAAAGATGCTCCGTGGAAAGAGATTTGGCTCAGATGAGGAAGTGATTACTGAAACTGAAGCATATTTCGGCGGTCTTAATAAATCGTTCTACACCGGTGGTATCTAAAAGTTAGAGAAACGTTGGAATAGTTGTATCACTCAAAAAGGAGATTATATTGATGAATAAAAATGAATTTTGGCAAAGAAAAATGTTGTTTTCCTACTTAGGACCACGGCTTATTGACCGATGCGTTACACAAATTATTTATGCACTGCCACCTAGATTTTATAATTGGAATTATTTATTGTTCTTCTTTCCGGTAGGTGCTCAAACCGAAGCGCCATTTATGAGAAACATATAAAAACTTATGTTAGCTTAAATGTTGTTTTAAAACGGCAAATAATATGACCAAATAACTAGAAATTGGAAGAAAAATTAGTATTTTCCATTTAACTCCAACTACCTTTCACAGATAAAAAGAAACACTTAATTTTTTGCGTTATCTAATGCACATAAAGGGAATGCTAGATTTGGCCATGAAGGGAATGGTAAATTTAAGCCAAATAACGCCTGAATCAAGCCTGTTGTATGAAAGATTGCAAACAATATCGTTGTTCACGCTCCTTTGGCTTGGAATTAAACGAGGGGAAATTTTACACGCTTGTTACAGGTATTCCACTAAACAGCTCAAACCCTCTAGGATGACCAAATAGTTATATATTAGTCATTGCGAAGATAAATTGGTTTTTTGGCATAATTGTGTGTTTTTCCAATCGGCATATTAAAATATAAAATATAATATAAATTTTATATAATGCAAATGAACTGAAGACCAGAGACCAATTTCAACATTCGTCTAAATAACCTCGTGAAATTCCCTGTATTTCCAGAAAATTCGTGATGAAAGTATCGAAAATATTTGTTTTTTTTTGTTGCAAACTCGCATAATTTTCAAAGCGTATCAATTTTTGGCTCTAATTGTACCAGTATGCACCTTAAAATCCAATGCGCATCAAAGTATGATACGCTTTAAGAAACTCAATTTGTTTTGTATAAGGAACGGAAAAGTGTTATTTAATTTTGTAAAAAAATTTATTAGATAATATCAAACAAAATTTCCCGCATCACCAGAACATTTTTCCTAGATTTTATATGCTGCTAAATGAATCAGAAGGCTAGAGAATCAAAGAAAGCAGAACAACGTATATCAACCACGGTATCACAGTGAAGTTTGACAGCTATGGCTATTTGGTCGAATGTTGGTTTTCATGGTAGCCAACAGGTTTTATGAAGGTTCTCAAGTAGTCATAACATCTTTCACATGAACATTTTCAAAATCCGTATGGTCTTATAAAGTTTTCATTAACTTGTTTTCACAACCGTCTATAAAATGGGCCACATTGTTCAAATCTTGGTTTAAAAAAAACATGTAAACCGTGTTGGTTGACAAAACAGTTTTGAATGTAGTTTGATCAAGAAAGAGAGGAGGAGTGCAATACGGCTGGAATAAACCTAAAATTGTTATATGGGATCTGACTTTGGAAATCAACGGCTGACAGCGGGCCACTAGGTCAGAAGGTTGTTAGGAGAGATGAACCACCTGAATAACGCCGTAATACCGGAGAACACAAACCGCCCATTTTAGGCCATCCTCAAACGCAGGATCTATTCCAACGACCAAATCTGAAGGGCAGCTAATCGAAAAAGCGTAGAAGGAGCTGAAGAATATCCCAATACGTACGGCTATGATCAAAGCTCTCACTAACTGCCGTAAGACTACTCGTCAGACTGTTAAAGCATTTTTCTTACGCACCGTCAATATAAGTGTTATAGCCGACATGAGATTATCCAGAGCCTACATTAGAAATAAGTCAAGAGTAACAATCAATGTCTATATACACAACAATAAATAGTCAAAATCATTCGTGTGATCCTAGGCACACGCTCTTATACTTTTGTTTTTGAGTCTTTCCTTTACAAGGACGATATTAAATAGCATCAACATCGCAATTAATTTTCATCAAGCGATTACAAATTCAGTTTGGTGTATTATTTAGGTTGCACATTCTCTTATCTCTGAAATCAGATACCCATCAGATTACAAGGCTATCCCCTCAGCTCTAAGCGATGTCACTGAATAAAAACATTTTTCCGCTCCACATCCCACACCGTATGTCTGTGTCCGTCCATTTGGAAATCACAACCCATGCACCAAAATAAGAAGCAAAACATTCACTTAGCCACCAGTCCATCAGAATGTCAAAGATTAATTTTCCACCGTTTTCTTATCACTCCATCAGATTGATCTCACCACAGTGTCTCAAGCAACGATAGCTTCTCCAATTAGCACATAAATTGCCACTCTCGTTACAATATCACTTGAGCTTCAACAAATACCAATACAAACACACAAAGCGTTCCTTGCGTCGAAGGTCTTCCGCGCGTCCAAAGGGTGGGCGTTTGTTATTGCAGGCGGGCGTCCAACCGATAAATTTCAACGGCATATCATAAAACCACCCACTCAAGAAAACACCACCGATCTTCAGAGACGAAATCTAGTTCAGTTCACATGGCTGGTGCGGGGGAGTGAATGTATCTTTTTTTTCCGAGGGCAGAAGCAATTAATTAAGGCAACAATTTAGAAACGGCGCACATTTCTTCACTTATCACACCGGCAGTCTTCTGCCATTCCGCCATTCCACCATTCCACCAGGTGATCTTCTTCCATGTTTGCCCGTGTTTATGCGTGTCTTGCTAACGATCGTTCATTGAATTCAAATGCCCGCTCAAGAAATCCAACTTGACACGAGCCACGTGCTTTTGCAATTCTTTGCCCATCATCTTCTTCAAACTCGAAGCTGCTAGTAAGTCTTCCTTTGCCCACCCTCTCACCGACTACCACTCGAATGTTTTCCTCGGAAATTTTTCACCTGCCAGCTCCCATGATCTTGATAAACCGCACAAAAGCACTTTGCACGCGCATATTGCACACCTCCCCCTCAATTAGGGTTTCCAATTTGTTCATCATATCTATGAGTCTTCACTGGTAAAAAAAAACTAAACGAAATCAAATCACACCAAAACGCTGCTCACCTTATGATGAGATACAGATCCCATCGTTTTAGATCTTTTCTTGTTCACTTGGTTGAAGTTTCTTCTAGACACCGACAAGCCTAATCATTGAAAAGCCAACGCACTTTGAAAACAAAAAATTAGCTCTGAATGAGCAAGTCTCGCTTTAGTCTATCACACGCGGCGTCCGTTTCGTTTTTCAAGCGGCAAGAACTTTGCGTCTTGGGGTCGTAAGATGAAATGAGTTTCCAGGCGTGGGCGGCGGTCCGCTATATAGCATTCGTCAGCCACCACTCTGTTTCTTGTTGTGTTAAGGTTTCAAAAAATAAAAAAAACTGAAACCCCTTTTCGGTGTAGGGGTAGGTTCGGGTGGAAAACAAAAGCGACATATCGGAGGCTGTATGTGGCGCAGTGCGAAAAACTGTCGAGCGGACGAACGAGAGCAAGAGCTTTGTAAGATTGCTGCTGGAGATGGATGAGGAAGATCGTCGGGTGGTGTTTTGAGACCGAATCATCTGTGAGGAAAGGATTGTTTTGATGAGAGATGACAAATCATGCGTGGTGGAGCGTGCGGATAAATTGCACTTTTATGCTGTGTTATTAACACGAACCAACAGTTGGATAACAACTGCTCTGTGGCTTAGCACGACTAGGAAACGAAATGTTTGTCTCCTCAATGGATCATTAGAAAAGTAGATCATTTGTTTCCTTGGCTTGCGAAATTTCTAGGTTTGTTATGATCGAGGGATGCTAAAAGACTTCCAGAATAATGATCGCTCTATAGGTACCAGTATTGACGAAGATCGTATGGAATTGGCTCAATTGAGGCAAAAATGAGCCTAAAATGCTAAAAGAGGTTAATATCCCTGATGCCTTTGGAAATATCGATCAGCATAATTTTCGCCGTCCTCTGGTAAAAACTTATTTTAATTAAACTTAAACTTTACAGCGCTTGTGGGAGTTGATGCATTCCGAGAGCATGTTCCCAAGGATGATACCCCGTTTAGCATAAAGACGTTGTGCATACGCAATGAGGTCTATACAGGTGGCAAAGAGCAAGGTGTTTGTTGGTATTAGTAACGAAAAATGTGTAAACAATCCATGATTTCAAGTACATAGTGACGTAAAACTTCAAAACAAGCGAATAATAACAAAGCAAGTTTAGCATCCTTTAAGAGCGCAAAAAGGCATTTTGCAGCCAGAATCTTTATATAACTATACCAATTATTGAAAATAAACATTCCACCTGGTGATTTGCTGCTGTTGTGAATGGTTGTTTTCGGAGATCTACGTCACGCATGTTAACAAAAACTTAGGCTGTGCATCGTCTCACGAATACAATGACAGAATGTTGCATTACACTAATACAACCTAAGCAGTTCTTCTCCACCTGTATAGACCTCATTGGTGCATACGGACTTTTGTCATACGGTTGTTTGGCCGAATGGACGTATGGCGTAAAGACACGTCAATCCATCCAGCAGGTCATTTTTCACAAAATTTAAAACAAACAAACGTAGCTACTTGATAATTCTGTGCCTTGTTGAGGATTTTATCTTCTCAAACTATTCTTAAAGGGTCCATTAACAATTTGTTAGGATAAAGGCATCAGCAAAAAAAGTTCCATGTCTTCTAAAAAAAAATTCAAATGCCTTCAGGTTCGTTCAACCCTTACCCGTACAAAGTTACGAATTTATGAAAATAGTCAGAAAATTTATATCCTACTTAGAGAATCAACCTTGCCTTCCCAAAAACGTATCTTCAATCGATACTTGTACAGATGGTCTCCTCATGATAAAAAAATCCTTAAAAGTCATACCTAAGAATTATCTTCATCTTTCTTGCATGTTATCTACATTCAGGGGTTTACAAAATGCTTAGCAGGAAGAAGCCATTCAAGGGTGTTACCTTAAACGTATTATTTAAAAAAACATTTTTGACAATACAGTAGCGTAGGATGTACTTAAGTAGTATGTTTTATAGGTCATTTAGGGCTAGAATTTTCTGAAAAATCTGAATCCAAGGTCAGATTTTACATATAATGTATTTAAAAAAGTGTTATGTAAGTAAGTATGAAACTTCTTGAGGTACGTTTAAATCAAACATCAGATTCGGAAGGTACGCTTTTGGTTCATTACTTTGGTGTAATTTTTTGGCGTTTTATGAAGAATTTCGCAAAATCGACCGTCTAATCAGCAGGGCACCTCAAAATAAAGAATTTGACAGGTACGTTCAAAATCCTTGAAGGTACACTCAGTAGCAAAAAAAAAGCCGAGCAAAATTTTGCTTCCAAAAACCACGTTGTTCAACCTCCTGTAAATTTGTCAATTATCCACAGTTTTGGCTGAAAATTTGACCACATTATACAAAATGTATAGACTTTGTGTGACCAAAATTTCAATTTATGAATTTGGAGTTATCATAACATATGTGAAAAAAGTCATTTTTGGACATAGCAATTTCAAAAATCCGTATTTCTGTGAAAAATTTACGTAGCATATTAAAAATTTCTTTATAGCTCATTTTTGGACATAGCAATTTCAAAAATCCGTATTTCTGTGAAAAATTTACGTAGCATATTAAAAATTTCTTTATAGCTTATAAATGTACAGAAAATAATGTGGACAAAATTTGAACTGTTTTCAACAAGTGGTTTGGACTACAGCTGGCGTCAAAGTTGACGTACCAACATGAGAATTTCCCTATTTCACCCGATACTGACCTTGCTGAAACATCGGTGCAAAAAAAAGCCGAGGTGAATTCATGTTATTAATACATATGATTTGTTACGCGTGAATCATCCCAAATAACTAGTGTAACTCACGAAGAACTTTGCAAATATGGCATTCAGTATGAATTGGTTTGTGAAAACTACGTATACAATGTTATACAGTATTATTAATAAAATTCACGTCGGCTTTTTTTTTTGCACCGATATTTCAGCTAGGTCAGTATCGGGTGAAAAAGGGAAATGCTCATGTTTGTAAGTCAACATTGACGCCAGCTGTAGTCCAAATCACTTGTTGGAAACAGTTCAAATTTTGTCCACATTATTTTTCATACTTTCATAAGCTATGGAGAAATTTTTAATATGCTACCCAAATTTTTCACAGAACTACGGGTTTTTGAAATTGGTATGTCCAAAAATGACTTTTTTCATAATTTTATGATAACTTCAAATCTATAAATTCTTTCAACATCAAATTTTGACCACATAAGGTTTATACATTTTGTATAATGTTGTGAAATTTTCATTCAAAAATATGGATAATTAACAAAGTAACAGGAGGTTGAACATGGAGTTTTTTGCTAACAAAATTTTGCTCGGCTTTTTTTTTGCTACTGAGTGTACGTACTACAAAGTACTACAAAAAAACATGTTTGTTTTCAATTTTGTGAAAAGTGCCCTGCTGGATGGATTTACATCGTAAAGACGATTGGCCGAATGGACGTTTCTTCGAATGAACGATTGGCCGAATGAAGGGAGAAGATACTTTATAAGTTTATAAATTTAGTTTTAAAAGAGCTGAAATCTCTTTCAGTTTACTATGCGCGAGGTGAAGTGCAAAAGAAATATTTCTCGTTTTGCCTAATGCATGGCAAGTATGAGTTTTTAGATGGATCCGATCGTGATATTGAAATTAAATAGGTCAATGTATATTTATGGGTCACACAAATTGTGAAATTCTCATATACTAATCTCATTTGTTTTGGTTTAGTTTGATCATATAATCTCTCACCATGTTTTGATATCATCAGTCATTTTGAGGCTAGATTTTTCTGAGAAAGTTTATTGTAACTAAAGTTTGAAAGGCAATTTACTTATTTGAGAAAAGTCGATATTTAAAATGAGATTCTACAGTGAAATGCCATACCAAGTATTTTTAGGGTTCGAAGCCATTTAGCCAGTTATCTCTCAGTCATTTGATTCCACACAACGTCTCAAAAGTAAAATAAGAAAAATGAAATTGTGTTAAAGCTCAAAATTATCAAATATTAGTTTCTCGCATAATTCACCAGTCGGTTCAAAAATTTTCAAATTTAAATGCATGAAAACATGAGAATTAATTTTTTTTGATCAGTGAAACTCCAAAGAACTGCTCGTGTTTGAAAAAAGGAACAAACTCACAAAGAGTAATAAACCGAGCCAGCGCACAGTGGGAAAAGAGTACCCGAAACGTGAAAGAATTCTATATCTCAGCTCGGAGTTGAACGATTTCTGTAAATGTTACCTTCACTTGAAGGAAAATTTCTAAGAAATCGAATAAACGTAGTCTCATTGGCCACACGGAACTGCTTGGGGAGCAAATGAGCTCCTTTTATTCTGGTTCCCCTTATATGTCCTTGTTGTTCAGAAATGTTTTTGCTCGGTGTGACCCAAGATCAACAAAATGATGCAAGTCCTATGCAAAATTTTCAGGAAAATCTATTGAAGTAGGTTTAGTTTACCACACGGCTCTGAGAATGATGATATGGCTGATTTTACCCTGATTTCCCTAATATTTCCATTTTTTTCACAATTCTCTTTGCTCAGTATGACTCAAAACTAATAAAATAATACTAGTTCTTTGTAAAACTTTCTGGGGAATCGATTGAGGTAAACTTCATTAACTGCACGGCTCTGTGAATGAAGATATTGCTGATTTTACCCTGATTCCTCTAATAGTTTTGTGTTTATCATAAATTTCTTTGGTCGGAGCTACTCAAGATCAACAAATTAAGACTAGTCATTTGGAAAATTTGATGAGAAGTCGATTGGAATTAGTTTCGTTTACCGCACAGTTCTGTGAACGAATATATGGTCGATTTTACCCCGTTTACCGTTATATTTTTTGTGTTATTCAGAGATAGCTTTGTTCGATGTGTTTTAAGAACAACAAAATAAGGCTTGTCGTATGTAGAATTGCCTGAAAAATCGATGTGCAAAATACAGGAATATTTATCGTTATAAAATGCCCATGATGATTTGATGATGATTTGAACTACCATCTAATGTAGCACGGCAACTGCCTATAGCACTGGACTGTTTTAATTAAACGATTTGATCAAGGTTGTACTGTGCTAAATGTTTCGTCATGTTCCTGTATGAAGGGCCTAAAACGTATTGTGGGCCCACAAGCAGATACATTTACACGCAACCCAAAGCTACAGGGATCTAGAGAGAATCTCCATTCAGAAACAAGTTCGCATAAACCACACCAAAACCGAGCCCTCGCCAATTAAAAAGCCCCATTAGATGGGGAGAAGAGCCCGCCCTCTATTCACGAAATGTTAACAACAGGAAGTTGGCAGTCCCACTCTTCCTATCCAAATCGCTTCAATCGGGTACTCTCCCAACATATGATGTTACATAAATATATGAAAATTTCAGAGAAATTAATTGATTTTGCAGTCATCTTACCTTGAAGCTTGTGTTAGCTTGTTTGGTCAAAAGTAAAATTGGTTAAGTTTCCTCGTTCCTCACTTACTGCTTCAACCTTCCTTTGATGTAGGGTCCATATTATCGTCTCTGTGTTCCTCCTTTTGAAGAGCTGACTTTGGTAGCGCATATCGAGACTCACAATGTGTAAGACACCACTCTCGGCCATGGAATAGGAAAGAGAACAGTAGAAAGGAGAGAAGCATTAGTAACTGGTAACATGCTATGCGCATGTGAGGTTTTCATGGTGATATTCTCACAACGGTCATTCAGAACGGTTCGACGGATGCATATGAGAGATCATTCCCGATGAGTTTCCAATCGTTTACTCAGAAGACAGAAACATTTTACTACGTGCTACATTTGGGAAATTCAGGACAATGATCCCCCATCGCATCTTCAAGTGGTCATTACAAGCTGTGCATTTGGTTCAGGCATTTTTGAACATTTGTTTAACATAATACATTTTTTCATCTATAGGAGACTGCGATTTTATCAAAACTTATTCATGCTTCTCATGTACATGGGAAAATGGCTGAATACCATTTTTTTGCATTTTTTGAACATAAAAATTTAATTTTTTAGTGAATTGATATGGTTGAAAGCAATTAGAAACTTTGAAACTTGATTAGAATGCTTATTACTACAAATGCGCACACATATTGATAAAATCTAGGTGTAATAAATCTAGAGTATCGGGATGCTATCCAATGCGTTTGAAAGTAGTTTTTTAAATACTTATTTCTACATTTATGCTAATAGTGAATTTTTGGCCAAACGTCCATTTGGCCAAACGTCCATTTGGCCAAACGTCCATTCGGCCAAACGTCCATTCGGCCAAACACCCATATGCCAAAGATCCATATGCCAAACGTCCTACCCTCGTTCCTAAGTAGCACACAAAACACCGTTTTAGAATGATTTATTATTAATTGTTTTATAAATCACTCTTACTAACGCTCAAGCTAAAAATACAAGATAGTTTGAGCTGCTTAGTGGAATACCTGTAACTAGAAATGTGATGAAAAATTAGTATTTTCAATTTAATTCCAACTATCTTTGTTTAAGGTAGACGAAATACGCGTGGCTGTCAAGATAAGCAAAGGTAGTTGGAATTAAATGGAAAATACTAATTTGTCTTCTCATTTCTAGTTGCTAAAAATACTTTTTTCAAGGCTGCTGCAAATGATTAATACTTTATTATTGTACTTAAAAACATGGTTTCATATGTGTATAAGTTGTTAGTTCTAAAAAACTGTGGAAATTACATTACACCAACCATTTTTTTTTTTTGCGCTACGTATCATTTTTTTCATAACGATGTTTTCTTGCTTTCACTGCCAATGGGAAGCAAATCATAAATACTCAGAGTTGACTTTTCAACAATCGGAGTTGGCTTATCACAGAGCATGAGCATGAGCATGATTGACCGCCCGAGGTTGCTACTCCGTTGTTGCCAGATCAGCTGTTATTACACAGAGAACCAACATATGATGCTTGGTACTAACACACATCTTCAATGTGTAAGAACTGGTGATCCCAAACTAAGGCAATACCGGCGCCGGCCCCGTCCGAATGCAGGTCAAGTAAGGAAAGGGTAGGAATATGTTGACGTGATACTCGCTTTATTTGAAGCCGCGGAATCCACTGCACTTCCACGAGAAATCACTGGGATTTTGGATTACAGGATGGGGTAGCAGTGGGGTTCGTTTTGGTGAACGATAAGCTGTCAAGTTAAATATGTGAAAATTAGGAGCGATTTCCGATTTTAACCGATTTAAACCAACAGTAAGGATGCTATTGGGGCCACTCACAAAGTGTGATTGTGGTTTTTCATTGGGCAAACAAAGTGATTTTAAATAATGCTGAAAAGCCGATTTTGACCGGTTTAAACATACAGTAAGGATGCTATTGGGCCACTCACAGACTGTGATAGTGGTATTTCATAAGCAAAACAAGGCAATTCATCTCAACGCATGCGAGCCAACTTGGACCGATCTTCACCAACAGTACGGTTGTCGCTGGAGTCACTTACAAAATGGGACAGTGGTTTATTTGTTCTAAGATAGCCTAAGATGGCCCGACGAGAATGGCGAACGAATAATTTGGCTCACAATTAAATATGTACCTCTCTACCGACCCATCTTACTCGGCAAACCACGACTTCTCATGTTCACTCGATCACTCGCGCAACGAACAATAGGCAACCGAAAGAATAGACAAAACGCTACGCCCGATAACAAAATATTACGGAACAATGTATCGACAAAACCGATTCAACCGATGGTCGACGCAAACCTATTAAAAAAAGGACATATAGATACAATGGGTAACAATTACCAGTCTTGCTGCACGCCCTTGAGAGCACTTACTACCTCACGAGTTGCCTGTACCCAACTCCACAGGCATACGTCAAGCCTCTAGTACACCAATTCATCTCCATGCCCAACCGAAGCACCACTTCATAAAAAAAAATAAAAAAAAAGAGAGATATTAGATATTGTCTTCAAAATTTGGTAGAAATAAATTATTTGTGAAGAGAAAATCCTTGTAGTCCCCCGGACGTTCGAAGAGCATAGTCATTTCTATAAAAAGATTGTTCCGGTTTGTCGATGGTTGATTACAACTATGTGTTGGGCACCATTGGCTGAAATGAGCATTGAATGAGAATAGTGAGAACATTTTATTGAACAAACGAATACAATACTCAGTAGTTTATTAAGCTGAAGCTCATTCGCGCTATATCTGACGAACTTAGGGGCTATTCATAAACCACGTAGACTTTTCTGAGGGGAGGGGGGAGGTGTTTGACCAAAGTATAGGCTCCATACAAAAATTCAAAAAAATGTATGGATAAAAGTCTACCAGGGAAGAGGGGGGGGGGGAGATTTTCAAAAATGAGTCTACGTGGTTAATGAACAGGCCCCTAGTCGATGAATCAACCCTCTCAGATTATCGCTAATACGCTATTCTGACAAATTTACAAGGTCACAACTGCATGCTAGTTTGTGATTTGAAAAGAGTCCAGATTCATGAACAAAAAGTCCGGGTACCGATGCAACACGGCATCCGAACTTTGGATTTGGAAATTTGTGTCGCTTAACAAATCCTCAAACAAATGTGCAAAAGCACGTTGGCCAATATTTAGCGTCAACCAGTGGGTACGTGTGCTCAACTCCAAGTTCCCCTTCTTTCAAAATCACTTTCAGTTCAATTTACCCATTGAGTTGGACACATCACAATAGAAAATATTGTGATGGAGCACGGACGTTAGGTTACTAGATATATAAAAATACTCTACAACCCATTCAGGATTATATCTGAAAAATCCAAATTTGGCCAACACCCACCAATCGGAGTTGGCTTATCACAGAAGCTACAAATCTATTGCGCCACAGACTAGTGTTCAAATCCCTCGCTTGGCGGTGTTATATTTTTGTATGAGGATAAATGTTTGCCATTTCGCTTTTTACGTTATTCTAAAATTAGAAATAAAGCATTAAATCCTTTTGTTTATTACCTGTATTTGTCATTCAATAGTACTTTTAACGTATTTAATACAATCTGTGTTGCTTAGGTTGAAAATTACCATTGTATTACTGTAACACAACTTAACAGTAAGCAACCGCCGAATAACCCTCTATGCTAGCATCAACAAATATATGCAGCTGAAATTTATTCGTTTCCACGTTGTGGGAAGTCTTGGTGCGATAGCATCTTGGTATGGACACGTCTTCCACTTTGGGCAGTTTTTGGAATTGTACTTCACCAATTGGCTCCTCCCACTCAGAACCACATCGTCTTATTTCTTGAAGAACTTTAGGGTACATTAAAAGCTTTTCAAGCAAACTTATATGAGCACTTTATTCCCTACCAAAAGTTCTTGATCGTGACTGACGTAACTGACACTCGAAACGTGAAAACATCGAAAGCAGTGTTCCACCACATTCCTAAGACTTTTTCGGTGGCTAATTCAGCATCGATATTGAGGTATTGTCCAAAATGTTCGCCTCCGTGAGTCTGTTTGAGTATGTTCCTTCCATAAGAACCATATTATAGCTGTGGTTGATTCAATAGATTTTATCACTTGAACTCCACAACGACCTGAGCACCTAAAACAACAAACATAATTGGAAATAGGACGAAAACGATCCGCACTGGTATTATAAATCAACGAAGACATTATCCTATGTTAGAGGCATTACCTCAGTCTTGGTTGAGCTAATGGCAATAAACTATCTAAACTCCAGCACAACTCGGAGAACCTAGAACATCGTATATGGCGGCAAATGGACTATATTCCCTTCTTATAGCTTCTTTGAGTCTGTTTGGGTATGCTGCGTTGCTAAGGACAGTAGCCCAGCCATGGTTGATCTAGTAGATCATTTGACCTGAACTCCAGGACAATTTGAAGAGACTTGAACGACTGGTATGAATGGAGATGAATAACAGATAATTATGACACTCGTCTTGAATATTTTTGGATATGTTTCATGTATATAGGTCGTATGCTCAGATGTCATAATGACAAAGTCCATGATCAACATTCCAGGAGAAATTGGACGACCTAGAACATCCCGAAACTTAAGTTTATTTCCGCATCATGTACCATTTGTGTTAAAAACTAACAAAAAATCTTAAAACCGTTTGTAAGAAAAGTGAAAAACAAAAACAATTTCAATATCATCGGGCAAAATAACCTCAAAGCCACCTAGTTTCAGCCACGAAAAGAAGCGGGGATGGGTTAAAGGAAGGTACATGTATTCAAAATTATTCCAAATACCATTCTCCTTGATTTTACTGAAAGTTTCAGCTTAAATGGTTAATGCATCATTAAGTTATAACGTTTTCATAATAAAAAGTCCGTCCTACCCCTTCAAGGGTTAAGCGACTCTAATAACACGACTTGAATTGGACAACCATCCACGTATTTCAAAGCCTGCTTCTCCATGGATGTATTGAATCTGACAAATTAGTTCTAATGCTTCAGCTTCCGTTTCCACGCTGCTCAGAAGGTCGTCCACGTAATGATCTTTCATAATGGCTTCTACTGCTCTGGGATATTGGCTGTGCGTTTGTGTTCTTAACGAACTGCGCACAGCACGGAGAGCATGTTGCGCCAAATGTCATTACCTGAGAAACATAGACAGACAATCTGGATCCGGGTGCTCTATAATACCAAAAGAATCTTTGACAATGCTGGTGGAGACTTGCAGAAACATTTCTCTTATATCTGCGGCTATCCCCACAAGGAATTCACGAAATCGCTGTAGTACAGCAACTAACGATCCCACTTGATCAGGACTTTTCAATAGGAAGGAATTCAGAGATGTGCCTCGTTCCTCTGAAGCTGCATCTCAAACAATCCGGATCTTTCCAGGTTTATTAGCGTCCGGTTCTCGCCACATGCGTTTCTCCAGACATTGAAAACGTTTAAGTGAGAACCGAAAACCATTGATAACTCAGAATTAATGAAAGGGTTTGTCACAAGTCAAACTGAGTGGTCATTCAATCCACCTAACAGTCCCCATATGGGTGGAAGCCGGGAACGTTTAATACGGTCGGTTAAGAAAATCCTAGGACAAATGCAATTTCCTCGACTTCCCACCGACGCGAATGTAAGTAAACAAATGTAAATATGTCAACACAGACAAATAGACATAACACTTGCAGTTTCTTTCATCGATTACCTATTAAACGGTCAATTCAAATGTTTCTTAGTTGGTAGTATCGCCACAGATATCGCGTATACTCGATTTTCTTACGTTTATCGTTAACATATTACCGCCATCTGTTCAGTTTTATCATCCATTACAGTGTGCTCAACAGATGGCGCAGGTGTGCTAGTGGCGATGATTTGTAGTGCAAACTGTTTGATGTGTTATGTCTGTTTGTCTGAGATATAAATTTTAATAAATTAACGGAGATGGATTGATATGAAAATATGAACATTTTCGTACATATTCGTTGAAAATGGTAAATGGAGACTTTGTGTAATTTTCGAATATACTCGTTGCAGTTCAAAACCAGACCACTCGAGCCAATCGATGCTGCTCTAATTCTATACAGTCGCATAGTGTGGCTAGTCCGCTGTATGTGCTATACAACGCAACAGATGCGACACAATAGAATGCAAGCGGCATCGATTGGTGTGATTGGTCTTGTTCGGTTTGGCACTGCAACGAGTATATTGTCATCTCACAATTATGTGCTCTCAGGTATTGTTTTGGTCACATCTCCATGAAGGATTATCCAATCATAATGAAATTTTGACCAGTTATTTGGAGATATCATAGCTTTGATTTGGCACCAAAAAACTAAAATCGGTACACAAATAGCTCAGTATGTAATTGGAGACTAAACTGTTTGATAACTATTATAATAGGCCTTCAAGTACTGTTTCGTTCATATCTTCGTAACGAAATGTCCGAATGAAAAAAAAATCAATAACGTTCTATGGGAATGTTGTGGCTTCCATTTGCCATCAACAGAACTGAAATCGGTTCACAGATGGCTGAGAAACCGATGTGACATTATTTGTAACGCACACACACACACACATACACACACACATACACACACATACATACACACAGACATGTGCTCAGTTCGTCGAGCTGAGTCGAATGGTATATGACACTCGGCCCTGTGGGCCTCGGATAAAAAGTCGAGTTTTCAAGCGATCTTAATACCCTTCTATTGATGTAAGAAGGGTAAAAAGGCAAAACTACCAATATTAAAACGAGTTTTTTTTTCCTAAAGGTGACAAAAGGAGACAAACAATTTTGCATAGATCTTGTAGATGGAAGTTTGTACTTTAAGTTCACGTACTCTGTCATTGCAAATATTTGCAAATAAGGGGAACAAAATTTCTTGCAAAAACGTATATATTTTAACACTTCAACCCCTACAACTTTTTTAAAACAATAAAGATAAAAAGAACCAATGAATTTTCTGCGTAATCTAATGCAAATAAAGGGAATGTTAGATTTAGCAGAAAATAATGGGATGTTTCGTGTAAATTTAAGCCAGATAACGCCTGAATCTAGCCTTTTGTATGAAAGATTTCAAACATTGTTGAATGGTGCATGAAAAATTGCAAACAATTTCGTTGCTCACGCCTCCTTCGGCTTGGAATTAAACGAAGGGAAATTTTACACGCTTGTTAAAAAAAAATTCTGTGAGGACATTTACCCAGACACAGAATTGTTTTTTAATTTTAACATGCGCGTAAAACTTCCCTTCGTTTAATTCCAAGCCAAAGGAGGCGTGAACAACGAAATTGTTTGCAATCTTTCATGCGCCATACAACAATGTTTGCATTCTCTCATACATCGGGCTAGATTCAGGCGTTATCTGGCTCAAATTTACATGAAATATCCTATTTTTTTCAGCCTAATCTAGCATTGCCTACATGGGCATTAGATAACGCAGAATATTCAATGTTTGTACAGTAAATATCACCTAAAAATCATCGACACACTTCATGATGATAAATGCCGGTTTTGTGGGTTAGAGAGTGAAAGCTTTATATGTGCAACTGTGTAATAAACGATGCTGATTTTTTGACAGAGGGCTCATTGAACCATGTGAGGCCTGGGACGTTACCCCCAGTTCACTTCATAAGAAATGTAGTACTTGCCTACTGCTGTAGTGGTAGTTACTCTAAATAGAAACAAACCACTCTAGTAGCACACTTGTTGCCATTCAGATAACATAAATATGACTTGCTAAGTCATAATCAAGTTACTACAACTAATAATGATCGTAGTGTGCTACTTGGGCATTGCAATAATATGGCATATTATTATATTATAATATGGCAAAAATAAGCTAGAGGACACGCCACAATAAATCAAATCAATGTTTGCAGTGGCAATACGTTACCAACGAGGAAGAAAAATCTTTTGGCTTCATTCGAAACTATCTGGATGGTTCATGCGGTCGCATGAGAGTAACATTTTTACCAATCCTCTCAAGCAATCGTTTTCAACATCTAAACAGTCTTCACAATCCAAGCTTTTTCGGCCATCCGCTGCCAAGAAAACATTTTTAGTTTTCATCTCAATGCAACAATGTAGCACTTTTTAATCCAAAACAGGGCGTCGGCTGTTTTAATCACTATTTGATAACTGAAAAACACTTCTTGGGCAACTTGACCTTGAGCTGAGCAACGTTTAACCCACCCGAGAAACTCATACATTTATTTACCTTCGTGCAAGTTACCAGATATTGCCCTAAGATAAGCGCAAACGGAATCAACCTGCGCGAATCAACCCTCAACTCGTCGCTCTCTGAGGCAAGCGGATTCCACGTGGTATGTTGACTTAATAATTAATACGACTCACTTTGCAGCTCGTAAAGCTTTGGTAATTGAGTCAGTTATAAATTGTTGAACGACTTGGTGTGGTATTTTGGTGTTTTTGATTCAACGGCAGTGCCATTACAATTTCAAATGTTGATCTTTATGATGGTGCCCTTTAAATACACAGGTTTCGTCAATGAATTAATTTCGAGGTACCTACTTAGTGATGACATTTTTTCGTTGTCATATTTTCACCAAGTTTTGCTTCACGAAAAGATAAGACCCATTCAACCACATAAGGTTGCCTGGGCCATAGCATGAATAACGAGAAGTCACACATTAACCTAAACCGTACGAGGCCACCGATTTGAACGTCAACATCCAAGCAGTGGTGTCTTTTGTTCTAACTCAGTTTCACAACATCCACTTCTGATTTGTTTTTCTATAGAAAGAATCAGAAAAATTCGCATAAAAATGCAAAAGAATGGACGACGAATTTTCCCAACCTTGCTCGGTCTCCACACTTGTCGACCAACAACATCCACCATTTTATTATTATTTTGCTTCCAGCACCGCAACGGCCGCCATCCACCGCCAGCCAGCTAGCCAGCCACCGCCCATTGTGTTCAATTTGTCAAAGTTAGCAAGTCCGTTCCGATTTTGTCTCCACCGCAGGGGCAACAGCAGAGATTCAGTGCTTCAAACTATGTTTTACGTCGCGGGCATAGGCATGCTAAACAGCTCCTCTTGCCGCGCAGAAGCGATTGTCGCCGAAGCCAAAATACCCATCTAGTCCATCATAAATCGCACCTGTAAGTAGTCCCCCCTTAACGGAGCTAGTTTTCAGCCAACTTAATTTGGCATCTTGTTTGATCTTGAAATTGTAGTGCAGCCCCCCGAAATCTGCTGCAGTTCATTGTTTAGTAAGAGGTTTTAATATTCAAATTTGCTCCAGCTGCTCCGCATGCCAGTACTGATCTGCGTGTTTTTCTGCGTGCATTTTTCCCTGGCCACCGCGCCGTCGAAGGTGGACAACAATGATCGCCTTGCCAGTTGATTGGTGGGAAATGTTCGTTATGATGGAAACTCAGATTGGAAGCAGAGATAATCGGGGTTTTGTTTTTCCCATTTCTGATTTGATCCAATGACTTTACCAAACTATGCAGGATATCCTGCATCCTTTGATGTAATCGGTCGGTCGTTAACTTCTTGCTTGCGTGATGGAACAAAGATCAATAAATTTGAACTTCCTTATGATTATCATTTAATAAGTTGAATAGAATTGTTGTCGAAACTCGTTTTCAACGGGAATGATTTAAAAGATTATCTTGCATCACTTTCAAGATACTGTAACATTCTGCCCATTGGGTCAATTCGAGTGAAATTTTGGGTGGAACGGCCTCAGCGTGTATTGTTTACACTGATTGATTAGAAAATGTAGTCGAAGAAGCAGGAAGGGCATGAAATCATCTTGTAAACTACACACTACCAAAATGTCATGTAGATTTCTGTCTCCTGAGACCGATACATGCAAGCGTCCTTTAGAACATAAGAATGAGTTGAAAGAGATGAGAACATGAATTCAGTCTAACACATTTTTCGTCGAATTGCGTATGTGTCAGTTTCACGGAACATAATTTTACACGAAATCTTTGTTAACGTTCCCCGACTTTTTGCACACATGAATTACGTCTCGTGTGAAGTTCATAATTTCTAAGTGTGTAACCTCAGCAACCCTTATCTTTCGCACCGAGCGAACGGAAAAATCTAGAAAAAATCGTCAAAGGTCGAAAATAACAATTGTAAACAATGACTTAAAACGTAAACATGCCAGGTTGCTAACATCTATATCCACTAACGACGGGAAGGTAATAACTCCCTGTATCTGTTTCTGGTGCAATTTTGTTTGTGGGAGCAGGCAGATCCCAGAAAAATCCGCTAGAAGTCATTGTTTACAAATGTTACTTTCGACCTTTTGACTATTTTGTCTAGAAATGTTTCGGACCCAACAATGCAGTTAGCAATCGTTTCGGAGAAAATCGAAGACCACCAATAACAAGACACACAGCTCCCTCTCTGTTTCAGTCGACATGTTCGAAGCGCCCTCAACGTGCTCCAGAAACATTAGAAACGAAAATGTATGTGTGAACTCATGTGAGCCCTCGTCGGTGTGTATGTTTTGATTTGTATTTGTTTTGATAGCTAAACTTTTGGTGCTCAACATCAAAAGTAGGCATTGAAACATTTATTTCTGTCAGACTTTGCTTATTTCGTAAAAAATGGGACGCAAAACATGTTGTGTACCAGGATGTTTGAGCACTTCCAAGGCAGAAAAGAAATTCTTCTTCCGAATAGTCGAGACCCACAGGTAATTGCAATATTATGTTAGCATCAACTTCAGCACTTATTGGTATTTTTAACAAAGAAACAGCTGCCTGGAAAAGTTTTTGTAATACAGACAATCTTCCGGATAGTAGTGTCATCTGTGAAGATCACTTTTTGGACGAGGATTTCATCAATGTATGCCATAAAAATCAAGGGTAATTTATAAAATCAAACATTTTCTTCATACATCAATTACACGTTGACTCAAAAACATATTCGTGTATAGGCTACCTCGAAAAACTATACCAAATCTCCGGGGTGCTGGTGCCGCAGGGTTTCCTGAAGATAATGAACCAATGGACTTTGAAAGCGACAAGTTCGAAGATGATGGCTACGCAAGTGGTGATTTCCTGGAGGTAGCAGAAGAAGTTGAAAATCCTGCGAGCCGTTCATCAGAGCTCCCAGAAATCCCTTTATCGAACGTCAAAACCCATCAGTTAGCCATATGCAGTCAATATCTGCATTAGTTGATCACAATTATCTACACGATCCGGTTCGTTGTATAATGATGGCCGAAAAAATGATCGACCAAAGGGAAGAAATGATTGAGCTGAACGAAGAACTACGAAAGAAAAATCAGACGATCAGCAAACAAAAGTCCATCAATCAAAATCTACGTACCGAGCTAGAGAACCTTAAAAGTGCTCTTAGTCTGGATAAGGAGGACACTTTGGTGGATCCTGTTCTCCTAGAAATTCAGGCCTATAAGCTGCAAAAATATGGTGGCGCTCGGTACTCGGATGAGATGAAAAATTTGGCTCTCGTTTTGCAATATTGTTCCAAAAAGGCATACAAACAAATGCGGCAGTTGTTTGCACTGCCTTTTAAGGTATGTATCCGCAATAATCCGGACACCTCAGAACATGAATAAAACATAATTTTTGCATTATATTTCCATTGTAGTTGTTTATTTCAGATTCATGGGATGTGTTTTAACAATTCGTGAAGACAAAACATAGTTATTCGGAATTTTCCAAAAATTTTCGAACTGTCCGCTTAACTCCGTCCATTAAGGTTTGTACAGACTCTTCAGAAATCGTAGAAGCCGTTTTTGCCAAAATTTTCTGGAAGTTTTCGATGTCTTTGATTCCTTGCTTCTTTCCAGAAAGCTTCCGCTTCATCAGAGCCCAATATCTCTCAATTGGTAGTGGCTCTGGGCAATTTGGCGGGTTTGAGGTTTTTTGTACAATGTTCACTTGATTTGCTTGGTACCACTCTATCACAGTTTAAGCATAGTGGCATGATGCCAAATCGGGCCAGAACAAAGGTTTTTCTTTGCGACTTTTGATGAAGGGTAGCAATCGCTTCTGCAGACACTCTTTCTGATAGATCTCCTTGTTGATTGTGCCTGTAGTGACGAAAGATTTACTCTTTTTGCTACAATTGCTTGCTACACAAGGTATTTTTTGGGAAATTTCGATGCCTTCTTCGTTTTGAAATGCTCAGCAGTAGTATTTCTGGCCATAGCAGAATAAAAAGCCAGCCCTGGAAGCTGCTTGAAATCCTTCAGGACATAAGTTTCATCGTCCATAAAAACGCATGAAAACTTCGTCAAATATTCGCAGTACAAACGTCGAGCCCGTGATTTTGCTGCCAAGTTCTGTATGTCGTTGCGATTTGGAACTGCTTTCACTTTATACGACTTAAGTCCCAAACGTTGTTTTGATTTTTGGACAAAACCAGGCGACATCCCTATGTTACGAAATGGAGAGATTTGGGTTTTTCGTTAATATCCTTTTCACCTTTCGGTCCAAGACAGGATCAGCGCGTTCTCGGTTTCCTCTCCACCGTCAAACGTTCTGAAAATGATTTGAGCAAATCGTGAACAGTGGATTTAGGCAAATCCAATGTTTTTGCAAGTTCCCGTATTGACAAGTCAGGATTTGCCGTACGCCCGTACAAAATTCGCTCGCGCACTTGTTTTTCTTTCGTCGCCATCTTGAATACTAAACATGAAATGTTAACATCAATCAAAGTCTTTTTCACGATAGACTCTCAGCTATACCACAGTGAAATTTTTCATTCCTACGTGCAATATTTCAAAAGTTACAATGATTTGAAGGTGTCCGGATTAATGTGGATACAGACCTTAATAGTGATTGAAAGACAACACCATTCCTGTTCGGGTTACGAAAATAAAACCGTCTTTGGATCAACTTCGTTGTGAGACTACAAAGAATTCTTTATTAATTAACTTCATTTGTGTGATTTTACTTCGCTAGTTAGTTTTCTTCCTCCTGTACAGAAATTTTTTCTTGCGAAATGCTTTATTTAGCGATTTAAAATTGTTTGTGATGTTGATTTCAATCTGTAGCGTAGAGTTATAATAATAGTTGTATGTTGATAATGTAAGCAATACCCATAAAGATTTCTGTTACTCACGTATCAAATGTTTTTCTTCACTAATTGACTAATAAAAACTTTACTTAAGCTGCAAAAAATACACTGTATATTTCTATTTTCTTCAACTTGTTTTCTTATTCCCACTTTCCTCCATTTATGGTTTATTTCCGACTTCTCTCAAGTTGACGTTTCGTTTCCTTCCAAGTTTCCCTCTCCGACAGGGGCATCCAGTGTGCCCAGCAAAGTTGTTTCCAACATATCCCCGACCCGTAATCTTGGACCTGTCTCTTACTCTGGTCCAGCGTTACCATCATTGAATTCCCACCGCAAGTTTAGCAGTTGGTCTTCTGAAAACTCCGCTGTTGGTTCACACCCAGGCCTTCCAAACCCTGCCACCCTTTGACACGATCGGCTCAACGACGATTCCACGAACCCATCACTTCTTGTTCTTACCATCCACCATGTCGACCAGGTCACCTGTTTTCAACGGCTTCGTTTCGCTGAACCACTTGCTTCGTTGGTTGATCATCAGCACGTATTTCTTTATCCATCGCTGCCACAGATGCTCAGCTAGTTCTTGAGATCGATATTAAGCGTTGCGGAGAGCTTCCGTGAAGTGAGGAGGTGGGGGAACCTGAACTGACCCATTCGGGGATACACCTCGCAGTAAATGGTAAGGACTGATTGCGGTTGAAGATTCTTCAGCTACGTACACCAACGGACGGGAATTCACCATGTCTTCTACTTCGATGATCGACGTGTGGAGGATTTCGTCCGTTAGCTTCTTCCCATCGAGAATGACCACCAATGATTCTTTGACCGTGCGTACAAGCCGTTCCAAGGAGCCCCCCATGTGAGCGTTGGCAGGAGGAATGAACTTCAATGTCATGCGCGCATTGGTGTAGGTATCGGCGCATTTCTCTTCAATGACAAGGATCTTTTCCACTATTTCATTCCCTGCTGCTTTCAGATTAGTTCGATTGTCTGAACAGAACTCAAGTGGCATTCCTCGGGGCCCGCGAACCTCCAAATTCCAATCAAACTAGACGCTGCTGTCAGCTCGTGGGCGACTTCAAGGTTTATATATCGCTTGTGTTTCAAGACACATAAATAAAACCACCCAACGCTTTGGATGGCTGCAGGCCGTAGGACACCTCCAGGGGTCTAAAGTAATTCACCCCTGTATAGCAAAATGGACGCTGGAACGGTGAGAGCCTTCCCGGCGGTAGAGAGGCCATTCATGGAGTTTTAGGTTGATTTCGATAAACTTTACACCACAAGCAGTTGCCGGCTACCTTCCTTACTGCAGCATTGATGTTCGGGACGTAGTTAATTATTTACGGTCTCGCGAAAACCGGGCCCATTTCGTTCGTGGAAACGCTGGATTATCTTTTTCGTAAGTTCGTGGTTTCTCGGAAGGATGACAGGAAACCGTAAGTCGAAAGGCAGTTCCTTGGTATCTCTGCTACGACCTTCCATCCTGATTATTTCATCACAGTCCAGCAACGGGGTAAACTTGTAGAGGGGGCTAGACTTTTCTAGAGGGTACCAGTGTTTTGATGGCCTATCTAAGCCTATCAGCACCTTAAGCTCGTCCCCATTCGTCTGAACAGCCCTCATAAGGAAACACTCGGAACTATTAAATTCATCTTGCTTCAGGGGTACACGATTCCTTGCGAGCGGTACCGACGACAACATTTTCGCTTTTGGTCGCCTTCAGAGTTTCAGTTGGTAAACCTTTCACCTTCCTCCTGCAGCTGGAAATAAATCGGAGAACGCACGTCATCGTTCTAACCAGGACATTCCATTTGGAGATTCGCTTTACGTCGACTGTAGGTACCGGTACAGTGACTTCGTGGTACAAGTAATTGGCTCTAAGCTCCTCAACAGTGTTCGTTGGCGTTTTAAATTGCTTTGGCCAGTCTGTTTTGTTCTGGTACAAAAAGGTCGGTCCTCTGAACCAAACGATTTCCGCACCAAGACTCTGGTCCCGGTTCCACTTCGTCAGCCTATCAGCCACATTGTGCTCCGTTGGCACCCACCTCCAGTCCGTCAACCTAGTGAGGTCCAAGATCTCTCCAACGTGGAACCCTACCAACGTTTTGTACCAACATTGATCAGAACGAATCCACGACAGGACCGTTTGGGAATCGGTCCAAAAGAACTCCCGTGATACCTTGATGCTATGTTTGCTGCATACCGTCTTTGCAATTCTCACTCCTATGACAGCTGCTTGGAGCTCCAGCGGCGGAATCGTCAGCTGCTTCAGCGGCGCCACTTTCGTTCGACTCATCACTAACGCACATTGGACATCTCCTCTGATGACTACCCGAAAGTAGGTCACGCAGCCAATTGCCTTCTCGCTAGCGTCCGTGATTACATGAAGCTGGATATCGTCAATCTCATCCGATAAAGCGTTTCTGAAGTACGCCCTCGGAATTCTAGCTGTCTCAATCTCCAAAAGTACCTTGATCCTCCACTTGTCAAGCGAGTCTTCGTTGATTGGTTCGTCCGAATCACAACCAGACCTCCACAAATCCTGTACTAGTATTTTGCCTTGCACCGTGAATGGCGACAAGAAGCCAATTGGTTCGTCCACGGACATTATAAGGCTGAGAACACTTCGTTTGGTGGGATAAACGTCTTCATTAATACTTCGAGGAACTGTGAACAGGAAAGATCCTAAGTTATTCCCAAGACTCTCTCAGCATAGGAACTCTTGTCTTTGAAATGAACAGTAAGACTAGCAGTTTTTGCTCCCATCTCCAGTATGAATTATTTTGACTTGCTAATCCAATTTCTGATTTGGAACTCACCTCTTGAGTGAACGTACCTTACTTCTTTGGCCAGTTTAACCGCCTCCGCCACAGTATCAACGCTGTCATAGTAATCATCTACGTAATGCCGATTGGTTATAGCGTCCGCTGCTTCCAGATACTGACTAGCGAATTCGGCCGCATTCAAGTTTTTTATAAACTGTGCGGAACACGGCGAACAGGTTGCCTCAAAGTCGCAACATCCATTATGTAAACTTGGGGCACGGAATTTGCAGGATCTTCTCGAAACAGAAAGCGGAGCGCATTTTTGTCCTCCTTTCTAATTTTCAGTTGATGGTACATTTCTTTAATGTCATCACCAAACCCATACCGCCGCTCCCAAAAGCAACAGAAGACCGACATGAGAGAGACTAACATATCTGGTCCTTTCAGAAGCTCCGAGTTCATAGATACACACCGGATGGTTGCTGCGGCGTCCCACACAAGATGCACTTTCCCGAGTTTGCGTGGATTATCCACAACGTGGAGTGGAAGATACCACATGGTATCCGGATTGCAATCGGCCAGTTCCTGCTCAGTCGCTATATGGGCATACTGCTTCAACCGGTACTCCTAGATTTCTTGCCGCACCTTCTCTCGAAGCTGAGCGCCGTTCTAGTGCCAGCAATCGTTGCTTCGCTATTTCGTAGCTGTCGGGGAACTTCCTTTAGTCTTTTCGCCATAGTAGTCCTGTCTCGATGGTCTCTCACTCGCATTGTTGTCGTCTGCAGTATCTCTCGATCTTCATCTGATTGTGGAACGCTGGCAGGCGATACACCCGAGGGCATATCGGAATACGGAAGATATTGTGAACCTGATATACTGATACCTGATACCGTGATATCCTGATTCGACACACCTTCCGTTGTATGGAAGTTGACATGAACTACCGACGACGAGGTTTGCTTCTGAGGTCCATAAGCCGTCCATCCTGTCTTGCTTCTCACGTCGATCGGTTCATCGGGCCGACAGATCCGTATCTCCTGCGGTGCGAATACATGAAGGTTGTCCAGGCCGATTATTATCTTCGGTTCTTCGAAATCCAAATCCGCTACCGGTAGACCTCGCAGGTGCGTGAATCGCATCGTGATCTCGCGGAACAGCACTTCCTGTTTTGGTAGCACCGGTTCTGAAACTGTGCGTGCTCCAAGTAGGAGGTGTTTCTCATCCGAGCCTCTCACCGACAGTGTCAAATTTACCCTTCTGGATTCATCCTCGTATCGCTTCATATTGCCGGTCCATGACACGATTAACGGTTCAGAGTTCACTTAGAGTTGGTTAGCGAGGATGTCCTCGATCAGTGTTACCGAAGAATCTTCGTCTAAGAATGTCACGGTGTCCACTGATTGATGGGCCACCGAAAGTGTGACCGGTGTCATACGAAAAATGACCGATCGATTCAAACGGTTGTGCGCATTACACTGTACTTTAAGGGCCTGTACCATTTCCTTGAAACGATGCAGAAGCGGGTGATGATATTCCTGGCAATCTCCAACATTGCAGCGCAACTTGAAGCTACAGCGACTCTTTCCGTGGCTATTCAAACCTAGCACACAACGCTTGTGCTTTTAGACTACCTTCATTCGATTGGTGACGCTCATTTTCTTGAACTCGTCACAAAAGCTTACCTTGTAGTCTGTTCTTTTACACACCCAACAGGGCTTGGCAACTTTGTCACCATATGACGATTCTGGCGTAGTGGAAAATAGATGCATGAACTCCTTCTTTTTCGCGTTCTTGTTCCTTGGTGAAGCTGACTCATTCTACTCCAGTGCCGACTTCGGACATATCTTACACGAAGACCCTTATAAAGTCGGTGAACTTTCGTAGAGGGGTACCGTGAGAGTACCTTTTGAACCGGACCCTGTCCGCCAGCTTATAGTTTGGCGGTAGTTTGTCCACCAGTTCCTGGACCAACTTCGGATTACTTGGGTGATCCATCAACCCTGCAGCCTCTAAGTGATCGCACAGTTGCTTCACTGTTATGCCAGAGTGGAGAAACGTCTCTAGCTTTTCGATTCTTGAGGAGGGAGCCCTTCTTACCTTCATGAGAAGAGCCTCGAGAAGTTTTTCAGGCTTCCCAAATAAATTCCGTAGATCACTTAGAATTCCCGGGACTGACTCTGGCAGAATCAGCTGGCTTCTGACGGCTTCGAGGACTTCTCCGTGTAGACAATCTTGCAGTCTTTTGAAGTTGTCTAGTTTGATGAGCCCGCTAGCTTTGGTCGTATTTTCGAAGCTGCTGATACACAACGGCCAAACTCGAGTTCTCTTTTGAAGATGGGAAGATGTCCCGACATCACCTGGCATGCAGCAATTTGGTCTTGCGTCAGCTGCAGCCCCAGCCCGTGTTGACTTTAAACCCTCTGATTCAGCATGGGTGCCTTTTGTGGAATCTGAATATGTCACTCATCTACTTCTTCTTCTAATAGCGCTCTCAGTTTGTCCATTTGGACAACTTCTTCTTGATAGGTATTTGAAAGTCTCTCGTCGGTGCGGTCATGGGAAATGCTCCTCGGGGATCAACACTCTTCATCCGTCTCTGGTCTTCTAACCAATTCTGCACCTTCTCGTCAATCTGAAGCTCCGATTGCTGCTCCACGTCCAACCAGTGATTCGCAGTCTTCCGTTTCAGGTTCATCGCAAAGCGAGCAGTTCCTCTCATAGGAATCTTCCATTCTGAGGTTATCGTAACTCTTTGATTTTGTTCGGGTTACGAAAATAAAACCGCCTTTGGATCAACTCCGGTGTGAGAAGATCAAAGCTACAAAGAAAACTCTATTGATTAACATCATTTATGTGATTTTACCTCGCTTTCAGTTAGTTTTCTTCCTTCTCTACAGAAAATCTTCCTAGCGAAATGCTTCATTTAGCGATTTTAACCGGTAGCTTTATGATGCGATTTTAATCTGTTTGTGATTTTAATTTCAATTTGTAGTATAAGTCTGTAATATTCTGTAATATTAGTTGTACGTTGATAATATAAGCAATACCAATAAAGATTTTTGTCACACACGTATCGAATGTTTTACTACACTAATTAACTAATAAAAACTTTACTTAAGCTGCAAAAAATACGCTGCATGCTTCTATTTTTTTCAAATTGTTATCTTTTTCCCACTTTCCTCAAGTTATGGTTTATTTCCGTCTTCTCTCAAGTTGGCGTTTCGTTTCGCTCTCCGACAGGGGCATGCCCAGCGGTGTTGTTTCTAACAATTCTATTTCACCATGAAACATGCTACAAAAAACAGACTACCTGTACTAACGAACCAACCATTGAATACAAGCATCAAAAAGTGTCAAACAAGCGCTGTATATTCCGACAGGCCAGCTTGTTGTCACTTTGCATAAACGTCGCTTTGATCGTTGATTTGAGACTAAGAACATCGTGCAGGATTGTTCTCGGCGTTTTTTATTTCAAGAGGAATCGATCGTTTTACCGGCTTTCTGAAACACAAAGTGTCCTCAAAGCTTCGTCGCCCTGTGAATTGTGGAACGTGATTGTAGTGGCGTACTTGACGGACCGTGTTCCACATTTTTTTCAGCGATTTTAGTGTTACTTGGTTGGGAAAAGTGGTGATCAAATATACAAATGGCGACGCTCAAAGAGCTGGTCATCTGAAAAAGAAGAAGAAAAGATAGTGAATATAACCATAAATATGTGTACAGGGATAATCCGAAAATGTACGCTGGATAGTGCTAGGTGTCAGCTCACCTTCCACGTATTAAGAGACGAGATCAAGAAGATTAAAAGAAATACCATTAGTGTTGAGCAAAATCAAAA